>LR736887.1:2539764-2579056 GCA_902654985.2 Oryctes borbonicus
ATCTTTAATTATCCTCACGTTTCATAGTACATAGAAAAAACGAGTTATGACTAGTTAATGCTGTAATAATTATTATGGTGCGATTAATAGTAGTATTATTTTTTTAAAAATTAAAAGTTTTGAAATGTAAAAGGGTCGCTACCGAAAACTAATGTTAACTAACATTAAATTCGTCTTTTTATGTTTTGTTTACAATAACTATTTTGCGTTCAACATTCATCACAGTTTCTTAACAGGATTTTTTTTTATCTAGCTTCCAATATGTTTGCAATAGCTTGTTTTAAACCCTTTTGAGTCCGATATAACTACCTAAGGGACAGATACATTTATTGTCTATAAACTTGCAAATCTTGCGTCTACCATAAGTGTCAAGGTAATGGTGTTGACATATATGGTTTCGATGAATCCATACGGCAAATTGACTTCGCTTCAAAAAACAGCATAGTTAACAGAAAATAACCCAGATAACATGTGAGCCTGCGACAAGCGGTTCATTTGCTTGCCTTTGAATTGTTGATGCGAGCTTCCCAGTGTAAAAGTTGTTGCAACAAGCTTTACAATATCAATGTTGAGACAAGGTGGTATCTTTTACGGCTACAAGCTTAACAGAAGCTTCGCAGTAAAAATATTTGTGGCTACAAGCTTATGTTACCATCCGAGTAGCCTCCATCCATTTCGGGAGTAATTCGTTCAGATCTTTTTTGTTTTTGTTAGCCGCCATTGTTTGTTGTGTACACACCTACACCGTGGAAACTAGTATTCAGACACGATGGGGAAAACAAGAGGTCCTCATGCCTATCCTGCTTGCTTTAACCAAACATCTTCACACTGTTACAATACACGATATACTGTACTAGCAGCTCACTGCTTAGAATTGCTTAGCAATAGCAGGTGAGGTGACCCCAGGAACTTCTGGGCTAAGCCCCCATCCTGTCCGGATACTAATTTTGAGCTAAATCTGGACTTAAGGCAGGGTTTTACCCTCTTTTCCTGAAGCTTGGTACAACATTATACAAATACTTGCTCTAGCGTTATCATTAGAGATGACAACGGCAGGTGAATTATTACTTTTTTGCGGCGACTAGACAGACTCGTGTTTTGTCGACTCTCGGGGAAACCAGTAGGCAACACGACCCTTTCCTATGGGACGAATAGGCACGAGTCTGTCTAGTCGCTGCAAAAACTTAACAATTTCACCTCTCTTGGTCATCTCTAGTTATCATATGTCTTCCTATAGCCTTGTCATGCACCTTTACGTGAGCTTGAGACAAGCTCTTTCGCTTCGCGACAGCCTCAAACAAATCTTGTACAAACCTTAAATTGTTACAATTCAAATTTTCTGTGTTTAGGTGACTGTCTCCACGAAATAGCGAGAACATAAACAAATTTTGAAGGATACTAGAGCACCCTTAATAAAAAGAAAAAAAATATATAGTTATTTGATAAGAATTGGTTATTATGAGAACCTATCAGGGCGGTAATTTCTAAATTTGCTGTAGGGATTCATTCACAACATTAGCTATTATTAATGAAACGTCTCCTAGAGGTGTAAAAATATTTCTTCTTTTTTTCTCTTTATAATTTGTGTTTCATTTTCGACTAACCTCTAAGCAATAAGATATGTAATTTAATATGCTTATCAATAGAGATTATTTTGGTATTACTGTGACTATATTAATTATTTCCCTTTTTCAATTTACGTAGACTAACGAAAAACGATATTGTTCGCGGTATTTGGACTTGTTCCTGGTCGTAAAGAGAAGAATAATAATATCACGATCACTGTGCCTTGAAGCTTGTTAGGTGTATGCGAGTAGTTAAAGAAAAAAAAAACGAAAGCTCGACGAGGTACGTCACTTTTTGTTCGTACACGTTGGCAAGAAAATAGGTAGTTGAGAAATGCATTGTTTGGAGAATGATGTAGGAACTGGTCGCGCAATAACATGCCCATATCATTCCTTTCGACGAGCAGAGTTATATGCAGGTGGTTTATGCAGATACAGAACAAGGTAATACATAACGGGTATTTGTATTGATTTGATATGTTATACAGAGCCTTTATAATTGAGTTTCGGAAATCGCCAACACAATTAACTGCTTTACAGTTACGTAACCCTCAATTTAAATGTAATAGGGTTATTCCCATACTTTTAATTGCTTAATTGCTAATGTACAGTGATGCTTAAGTCCGAAGTCGGGAATTTTCTCACGCTCATTCCCTGTTAGTTTAGGTCGATGGATCTACGATCAACTCAGAAAAGCGCCGTAGTGAGGTGAACTCGGTGTATCTTGTGGTGTTCAGCTTTTCATTCCCTACAAGCGTATTCACAGATATTCCCGACATCAAATTTAGACATCACTGTACATAAGGATTAATTGATTGGCATCCTTCTAAAATTCATATATAAAACCTTTTCAATTAAAGCTTTACCCAATTGTTATTTACCTTTGTTTTATATTAGCTTGGGTTTTATCCCTTCCATCATCAAATTAGTTCGTCCACAAACCACCATGAACATAATTGGTCTCCGCTTTTGTCAACACAATAAGAAAAAAGAAACAAATAAGAGAAATAAAAAAAAATCGCACTAAAGTGTCACTAGAGGTCACCGTTCTCGATGGCTTTGTTTAGGTCCGCCACTATCCGTCCCAGAATGTCTCTGTACTCCGAATCCGTTCTGAAAATCGTATCTAGGAACTGTTCGTTAGAGAAAAAACCGAAGACGCTGTCGATCCGGCTTAGAGATTTGTCGGTGAGATGCTTGGAAACGATGGATTGTAGGCACTTGTGGGACTCGTTAAGCGCCGAGGTAAGATAGTTGCGGTCGTAGCTGAAATCGACCTCGTAGAAGGAAATGATCGCCATGCCGGCCATGCGGAATTTTGACTTGAAACGTTCGGCTTGCTTCAGCTCCTCCTGAGAAAATAGGCCGTTCCTGTGTAGCACTCCTAGCTTTATTACCACTTTGATTATGTTCTTGACTAGCTTTTCCGCTTCTTTCTTGTTGTTGGACTGAAAAATAAAGATAAATTAATGACTAGGATCACTAAAGTGTGGCCTACAATCTCTGAAGAAGCCCTATACAAACATGGGCGAAACCTTGAATTTTCCAAATCCCGAACACGAATAGTTTTAACAAACTTCAATAAGTTGACTAAAATGATCAGATAAGCAATTATCATTTTTTTTTCAATAAGACGATTATTTTCTAATCATTTGCAAGCAAAGCAAAAACTCCAGCGTATAGTTGGCGTTAAAAGCGACAGCAGTATTAGATTTCAAATGATAAGCAAGCCCATGAATATTGATTAATTCAAGGGAATCAAACGTATCCTAAGCATAATCCAAACTTACGTATTGCTTGGCGAGGCGGTAGAGATTATCCAATAGAGATGCCGTCGTATCGTCTATGAAAGCACGTGCGACATTTTTCCCGGCCATGCGAGACAGGATTTTCTTTTGAGCCCGAAGTCCGATGTCTCGCGCTCTGAAAGCGCTTTCTGTCATGACTGCAATAGATACAAGAAAAAAAAAAATAAGTCGTTAAGCGTACATCAATTTTTCATGCAATTAAGTGGACATTTTTTGTCCTGGTATTATGTTCTTTATAAACATCGTTACGATGATTATTAAGGAGGAGCCTTTGTATCATATTTTATGTAGTACATATTACGTCCATTACTTGATTTTAAGATAAAAAGTTTATCAGTGGATAATTAACGTTGAAACCAAAACTGTATTTGTTACTTACTACATTTACTCTAATTAAAATTTAGGGATCGCTGGTTAAATTATTAAAGCTTACATTTTGGCAACTTCCGACAAGTTTATAATATCTTAATTGTGTTTATTTAGATGCCACATCGTTGGCTTGGGATTATAAGGTTCTATGAAAAAATCCCCATCATTTCGGTGTATTAGCAATTATGTCTAACTAAACCCAATTTAGCAAGATTTTTTAAATTTGTTCGGCTCAGAAGCCAGAAATTACAGAAAGCACAGACATTGCATTTTTGAAAAAAGAAATAAATAAAATAAACATAGAATCTTGAAATTTTGAAATCGTTTAATTAACTTAAAACGTGTTATACATAACAAACAAATTTAGTGCCTGGAAAGTCCATTTGCTTGTTTTCTACCGCTTTACCCTTATTTTGCTTTAGTTTAATGGTATTTATGTATATCAGGAATAACTGTTTTAAAGTATTCTTGCGGCATATATGGTGGAATTGTTTAATAACAATTGTAGTTTTTGCCCATCTCGCCGGTACGACCCAACTGTATCACGGATCGCGGTGGCAAATGACGGGGCAGAGTCGCCGTAAACAGAATTAATTTAGTGATGGTTCGATATTCCATCTTTTCATTTTTAACGGAAATGTTAACATCGATTGGCACAAACGATTGTTAAAAAACAACTGAGCGTCCAACATGGTTGTTTAATCGATTGTTTCGTGATGCATCGATAAAAATGAAAGGTGAAATTTCAAAGTGTGTTCTCTGTACACAATGAGGGACTTTGTAAAGAAATTAGCGGAACATTAAACAATGGAGCAACTTGCTTGAATTATTCTCGTAGAACAACATGATATTATTTTGCCCTAAACAGTAATGTAATTTTAATTATATTTACAATTCCATAACGTTGATGAGCGCACAACTACACATAAAACGCATCGTATCAGGTTTATCACGTGGTTGCATCGTTATGGCTCTTAGTTGTTTGCTACAGCAACGAAAGTTAATGTAGCATTTTGCAATTTAAGGAATTTCATCTAATTAAGAATAATGGAGAAAATAACTTTGATAGTTTTTTCCATTATTTTATTTATTCTTACACACTTGTGTTCTTTCGCAACCCCCAAAAAAGGATAAAAGCGGTACCCGATAGCTACGAGAATGTTTAATGAAGATTGGATGTAGAATGCAAAGCCGGGCCAGTATAATGAAAATATTTTGCTGAATTTCAAAGTTTCAGAATTAAATTATGTTCACTCATAAACTTGTAATGAACCAGTTCTAGCGAAGAGGTAAATATAATATGTACAGTGGGCAAAATAAATTATGTCTCCCCCCTCGGTAGTATAGCAGACTCAAATTAAGATTTTATAGTTCTCTACTAGCTATTTGCGTTAATTGAATTGTGTTCATTTGTGTTTATCTAGTATAAAGTATAAAGTAAACAAAGACAACATTTGTATTTTGTTTCAATTTTTCCGTATATCTCACCTCAAAAATGCGTTCAATCGGCACAAAGGAGCTGTTCTAGTACGGGAAAAATACATATGTTACGTGCCCTATTTAGTTCCTTGTACTGGTACAGCTCATGATAGTATCTCAGTCGTAAGTATGTTATGTTGTTAAGGTTATCATTTTTTATCATTTTATCATTTATAACGTTTTCTTTTGTAAAGATTATCAACAATGTACGAATACTTTCTTAGCTGTATTAATACTATATAATGTGCGATGTGTTATTTCACTCTATGGTATTAGTTAAAAATGTCTAAACGCAGTTAATTTGAAAGAATTAATTTTTGCCCTGTATATTACAAACGGCATTAATTTTTATTTCCATAAACACCTAAAACCCGGTCCCCGATGTGAAGAAAGTATTGATAATCGGTAGCGAACACGGAGGGGGGAGACATAACTTATTTTGCCTACTGTACACTTTGGAATATAAGAGCAAATCATTATACAAAGTGTCTTATCTAGTGCGAGGGTGAAAGATAATTGTTTTTCTGCGCAACTTAGGAAAACTGGTTTTTAAATAGAAGATAATCAGAGACAAGTTCTGCACTATATAAAATTATATTCAAGTATATAGGGTGTTCCGTTTCCGCGGCATACGATAGAAATTTGCTTTTTTAAGTGAAACATCTTGTATATTATTACAGCTTTCTTATACATCTATTTTTTTCTTTTTAGAAAATTTGAGGCATTTGCGAAATGCCACTGTTTCTTTACGTGCCCAGTATTTTTTGGAATTTTCACCAACACATCGAAAAATTGAAATTTCGAATTCGTTGCTGTGTTTGATTGATGTTTTTTAATTTTTTTTTTATGGAATACGCTGTATATTCTTTAAGAATACGACAAAAAAATTGCTTTGCAGGCTAAAATACTAGAAACTTTTGTTTTCTAAAGATATTCCTAAAAAATAATCTCTAAAATGTAAAAAATTAATAGATCCATTCGAAGATAACACATTGCTGAAAATTAAAAGAAATAATCGATCGTATCTTTAAAAAAAAACAATGGCATTTCACAAAAATTTCAAATTATCTCAGTTAACACGAAAACTAAGGTAAATGAGGAACATTGAAGAAAATTTACACGAATTGTATAGAAGCGTACAAAAACGTAATCAAATATAGAGTGATTTACTTAAAAGACCAAACTTGCATGGTGCGCTGTGTACTGTACCTGAATATTTTTTATTTGAAAACTTCTCCTCAACATCGCTATTAGGCGAACACGCTGTATACGTATGTGGAAATATTTTACTAATTAATACGCTAAAACATTAATAAACAACGTAACGGTGATTCAACTTTTCCATGTATAATTGATACAAAAATGGAAATTACTCACACGCCCGCTACAATCAATTCTACCGAAATTTTGCGGTTTTTACAAATTACATTCACCAGCTTAGCGATATATTTTCTCGTCGACGATTTGTGAAATGCAAAAAAACATAAAAACGATTAACAAAAAATCTATCCTTAAAAAAAAAACTAATTACGTGCTTCAAAAATATGTCAATATTGTCTTACCTATCGAATGTCTAATCGAATGGCGATACTCGGAGAAATATAGAAGACTGGCTGATACGAATGTAAGTAGTAAGGAAATACTCTTATCGTACCTATAGAAGTTTCTTATCTTCCTGCAAGATACCAAATAGAACCTAAATCGTTACAGAAATATTTGCAGCGGTTTTAGATTTGGCAGCGTTGGGACGAAATCGGTAATATAATGATCTTAACGAATGTCACCCGTTAAAGAAAACGAGATTTTGGAAGATACGTATTCAATCTGATTAACGCATTCCTAACTAAAAGAATGTTACCACTACATGATAAACATTTTTTTTTTTAATTTTGTAAGAAGCGCATAATTGAAGCCGATTATTCTACGAAGAGTGGGCTTGTGAAAGAAATCAATCAAAAAATTACGTAGAACTCTCACATCAATAAAACCATCACTGCTCTAGGCAGATTTAGAAGATTGTGAAAACGTGAGGCCTAAGCACAAAAGGTTTTACAATGTTCGCCACGGAATAAAAGATATGTTAGGGACGACGCGCGGTATTACGGCATTAAGGAGCCACCGCGCCCGGGTCTCTTATATTATTTCATACTGCTAATAACCATCAAGAGTATTAGAGAGTACCCATCATTTCGTAATTTTTTTCAAAAAATTTACAAGAATTATTCGAAAATTCCACTCCACATCGATTTTTTTTCATTTTAGGTCAATTAGAAATGTTAAGTTATGTTTCTTCTTTAATAAAAAGACAAGTTACCCTATCCTAACTCATCTATTTTTCACAAATATCCCAGACGAGCACCTTAACATCGAAAATTGAAAACAAAAACAAATTTCCAGAAAGCATGGCCGGAGATTAAAGCCAAACACAAAGAAAGAACAACATCGGTTTATAGCCTACATTAAACCCGCTACTTTGGAATAGTGCGTAAATAATTTATTAAAATAATCGACGTACTTTGTAAGTACACATCGGGGAACCTCCGTCAACTTCTCCTCTCTTTAAAATTAAAAAAGTATCGATTTCTCCGTTTACCTACGTCATGAGTGCGTCATCCTAGGCGCTCAACCCTACCTAAAAAACGCACATTTCGGCATGCAAACGCATCGCTTATATTCATCCCTTTTTTTTTTTTAATTTCGCCGCAAAGAACCAATTTATTATGCACATAAAGTGGGATTCGTGAAAGCCGAAAGCTGTAATTAAGGACACGCGATGAGGACATCCAAGCCCGTACATTCAGATGAAAGTTCTTTTGCCGCCGTGTTACGTAGTGAATATGACGCATAATCTCAACTGTCGACCAAATTCAGGTGTAGATGGGCAGTGCGAATGTTTAGCATTAATGGTAGTTACCTTCTAAGCTTGTGGTTGCTTTGTATTTCAAACGAAAAAATTCATGAATTGTGAATTTGATAAATAAATTTGGCGAATAGGATTAATTAATTCGTTTTTTAAATTTGACGAAAAAATAACTTCAGCAGGCAGAGGAGGAAATTACATGTCCAATATTTACATAGAAAGCAACGCTAATTTGATAAATAGAGAGAGCGGACCAGCGGAGCAAGCATGTTAGAATTAGTGCTTTTTCTCATATCATTCGGTGAACGGTTGAAAATGAGGATCGACGTATCCTCGAAACAGCTGTCCCGCAGTGATTAATTAAACTTATGCGGTGCGGAGTGTGTCCTTGCTATCATTATTGTCCCATCAAATAGTTAACGTATTTTCGTGTTTACCACCCCTACGCATTCGACAACTAATAGAAAATAAAACCAGTAACATATCAGCAAACACGAAGGGAATCGCTGTCATATCACGTTATCTAGCGCTACCGCACAACAATCTGGATCGACCTTAACAACTGAAATGATCCCCGCATAAGTATAGCGCTATCATCTATCATACGTCTCCGCGTCTCGCGGTCAATAAAATTCTCCCCCGAAACGTTGTTTCGCCCAATTCTCCCCCTTTCGTGAGTTTATTACTCACATTTTAGTAGCGCGCGGAGTATATTTACGGCCATATCGAACGAATACAACACACACACGCGCATGCCGATGTGTATATTTCGAAACATATTCGTGGCTTGTACGACGAAGATACGAAAATTTGAACTTTTGAACTGCGTTCGTAAAGTTGGACGCACACCGAATTGAAAATAAACGGTCTTAGGACATGGGGCGATGTTGGTACCAATGCGCGTAAAGAATTTTCTAACAAAGTGTAATCGTCTTGCTCGTTTACATTAATTATTTTCTTATTTACAAACCACGCAAGTTAACGAATCAAAAAAGGTTTTTCGCGTTTATGAAAACGTTGATTGATTATTAGTTACGGATAAAAATCGGAGAGCCTATGTCTTTTTCTCAGATAAGGAGAAAAATGTCGGAAAAATACGATGTTTGGCAGGTTAAAATCCTTATCGGAGGTTGGAGCGCCTCTGCATTCGGCAGAATTTTAGTAGGATTGGCTAATGGCCCGATAATACAATAATAACAACAAAAGCTTTAATATAACATTGTAAGTAAAGCGAATTAATAATTTTTGGATTGTTTTCAATCATCTTTTGTCCCAGAGTTTTGCTAAACGTTTTATTTCCCAAAGTTTGCGCCCGGCTTCAACTGAGAACCAGACGAGGGCATTGACTTTAAACCGTCCCAGACACCCTTCTGTAATCAATTTATGCTTAAAACTGTGCTGTGTGTAATGTAATATAATACGTTTCTCGATAAAATTGACAATGCAGTCTCGCTAGATACGTCCATAAACATGTGACCCTTTTTTTAAATTATTGCGTTCGATTTAGTCTTGACGGGGTACGGTTTTTTTTTATTTAGTTCGTTTGATTGGTTTTTATCTAATAATAATGTAAAAATAACAGGATATAGTTCTTGTCTTTATAAATATTTGTGTTTACTTTTGAAGTTGAACAAAGTCTTACACGCTCGACTTCCAAGCTTGCTCTACAAATTTCGGACGGAAGTTTCCGTCGAATATTGAAAAAATCGTCTTAGAAAATTCTCAAACTCAAAAATTGATGAAAGAGAACAACGCCGTTCGGGTTCAGTTTTCTCAACGGTTTCTAGAAATGTTCAATGGTAACGATTGATAATGGCTTATGAGACTCATTTTTATTTAGTCGGCTTCGTTAATAAGTGGAACTTCAGATACCAGGCTTCAATTATGCAAGAAGATATTGCGGAGCAGTAAAATGACCAAAACAAAATGACGAGCTTACTCGGGCTAGTTCCTCTATCTTCTAATGTTCTGGTACGCTGGTACGTTTCTTTAACCACCTTTACTTTGCAGTCTCGCGCCAGTTTCCAGTTTGCTTGCATGGTATTCGATGCTTTTAGCATTCCTTGATTTTCTAAATAAAAATGTTTAATTGCTGGAAATTCCCGCGCCGACTCCAGTCTACGTCTTTGAGACGTGCGTGTACCAGATAGACTCGACTTTAAAGGGGAGTTTTTATCGAAGCTATATTTAAGACTGATGGCGTTTCTATGGTTACTTGTAATCAGCACCGCCTTGAGTTCCTTTAACTGTTTCTGGTGATCTGCACTATGCGATCTGGATTTGACTGTTCATTAGCCTATAGCTTGTTAGCCTAGCCTTTCCTTGAATATAGATCTATAGTGGTTTTTTTGTGACGCCCACATGCTAGTTTTTGTATGCCACTCAGCTACTTTATTGCCTCCATCTACAACGTCTTCGTCAACCATACCATATCTTATCATTGGTCTGATGATTACGCCTGGGCGAAATCCATGATTTCGGTATCGCAATTCGATACTTGGCTTAGTAGCGATACTTCCCTTCACTAGCAGAACCGAAAGCTATCGCCGTTCTTCCTATTCCCGTCCGAAGTAGACGTTTTTTAACAGTTACGCGGCCGATAAGTCCAGCTGCTTTTAATCGGCGGCAAGCAGCCGTTCCTACTTGCATTTTGCATTGAAAATATTTGCAATTTCAGGTGCAGTTAACGGCACTAGTAATAAATATCTTCGCCATCTCGGCTAACACGTTTTCGACCACTGCGTCTAGGAGATGTTAAACGTCCGGTTTTTTCTTTGCGTTTAAGCATCATTTTTCGCGCAAGGTACATACATGTTTTTATATGCTTTCGCGTCGCCTACTGTTTAGAATTTTATGACTTCCCGGCGTGAAATGGTAATAATTAATTGCTTAGACAGCGACGTAGAAAATCAAACAATAAATTGATAAATTACAAAAAGATAAATGCAAAAACATTGCAAAGCCGATAAAAACGGCGGAAATGAGATGGCAACCATGATAACTTAGCACCGTTTTTATTGAGCGGTCGCTTTAATAAATGTTGATGTACCGATAGTCCGTTTTAATCATTCGATTGTAACGAGTAAACTTATCGTGAATTTTAAAACAACAGCTGTGTAACTTTCCTTTTATTTATTGTATCATATAGCGCCGTGAAATTTCTGTGTTCCACTTGATAAATACGCGGAACGGCACTCATGCCGAGCGGTTCTATAGATAGCGTTGCAATAATTCGGAAAACCTCTCGATGGGGCGGTTATCTCTAAGAAAAGGGAATTCTTCGACAAGTGATGTTCGCGTTCCAACTACAAATAAGCATCTGCGTCTATAATTGTTATTTATAGCACCACTTGAACGGTCCGAAGCTCATAAACACTCTCTACATGATCAATAAAATCATGTTAAAGCGATCCATTTACAAAATTGACTAGACGCATTATTTTATTAGAAATGTTAATGAATTGATTTAGTCTCCTTACTGTTTGAGAAAGGTTCTCAATATAGAAGAATTTTCCAATATCTAGCCCCAACGAACTACGCCTGAAACCTTTAACTTCTACTGCCAAAACATATATACCCGCCGTACGACGAAAAAAAAAATCAAATCTAGCGAATTCATCCACCCTCGACAAAACTTCATTAAACTCGCTAGATCGAAACTCCTTGATTTAAAGCAAACGAATAAAATCGGGAACTAGCGACCGCGAAGCCCTTGTCGTCTTTCTTAATGGGTAAAGTTTCAATGGCGGGAACGCGACGTACGCGCCGTGCAGAATCGAATTATGGTTAATGGGAACGCGATGTAGCCGACAGGAGATCGAAAAAGGACGTGCAAAAACGTAAATAGAGCCTGACCGCAACGTAAGCGTCAGACGCAAAACGATTGTTTCAAATGCGAGTAAATGGACGTTGTTTGTTGTTTGCATGTATGTAACGTCTATTCTACCTATGGGCATGACGCGCAGTTCTTGTTCGGATCGATATGAGGGAACTTATTACGTGCCAGAGGCAACGTTTACATACTACTCGTCTTGATCGACTTTTTATATACTTGGATTGGCAGAATATTGCGATGATATAAGTATGAGCAGAGATATCGTAAGATTATCCCAAGAATACGCTATTTTCTTCACGTGACAAAAAAATCACTCGGCATCTAGATTTTAATACCGAACGCGCCTATTACATATCTAGATTGTAATTAAGTTAATTTGAATCATACTGTACAATAAATTAAACTTAACGACTTAGAAAAAAATATTTAAATATAACGGAATATTGAATCTCTTTCAATCATGTTACGTTCGCGTACGCCACTAATCGCCCTGTACGCAGATCACCTCTAATCCGAATAATTAAGCAAAAAATTATGTTAGATTGTTTTATCTTCATTCCGGGAGATTTTTCAACCCATCCTCGTAAGCACATGATTAATTTAATAAATCTTCCAAATACGTTCCTAAGCACATCTCCAAACACGTAGTGAAGCTATTAATAATTCCAAAATATTTCCCAACGTCCGCATTCTCGTATTCGCCAGCCGTACTTAGAAATTGCATTCGGCGATAGACGTGGTAAATTTTCTTTGATTCATATTAGCCAGTTATAATAATGAATAATAACTCCGGGAAGATCGAGATCTAAAGTCGGCGGGCGCTCCCCTTTTCATTATCGGTCTCCACAGGCCGAACATATATTCATCAACATACATCTACTTTACCGTAAGACGAGACGGGGAACAGGAACTTAACAGCGGCGCTTGGTACCAAGGTATCGCTTGGGAAAGCTATGCACCGTGCCTCGGCGTCGGCGGGCCCAATTGTGCCCGCTACCTTTTGCGTTCGCTACTTTTTTGTTCTTCTTTAATCGGTCGGTTGCTTTTTCCGTGCCGTCGAGATAAACGGTCGTTTCCTTAAGCGTCGAGGAAACGCAAATGTACGCCGGATTTGTTGGATATAACAGTTACAATATCTTAGAAATACTAGCGATCGTGATGGTCTACAGTTGTCTTTCGGAAACAATAGCGTCGAATGTTATCTCTTTTACAGTTTCCTGCTCGCTACGAAATAAGAAACGCCGACAGATTAGCGTTCTACGTTTTAATAGTTTAACTGTAACATTTTAGTAGAACGAGAGATACGAGGTGTGGGTATTTATAAGCGGAACCATCGTTACAAATATAATTTATCGTAAAAATGCTGTCAATTTCTTCAAGACATTCCTTTGCTTTGAGAAAGAGAAATAAGCTACACGGGGCCAGATTGAGTAGATATGGGAATGTTTAAGAACCAAAATGCATTTATCGGCCAAAAAGTTTTGCACAGAAATGGAGCTGGTGCGTTATTCTGATGCAGGATCCAAGTGTTGTTTTCTCGACTTAATGTTTCACGTTTCTAGACTTCTACAAATTTCCTTTTTGAGGAATTTTATCAAATGTTTTCTCTAAATCTGAAAAGACGGTATTGCTACTCGTTAACAAGAGCAACAAAACTTAGTCGCAGTTTTAAAGGAAATTGCTACAAATCCATCTCTCACGAAGAAATTAAGAAAAATTTTGTTTTCGCTAAAAAAAGGAACCAACAACTTACGTCTGAAGAAGTCTTAGATTTCATATTAGATAACAAATTAATCAGGCAGCAATAAATAAATATGCGGCAAGGAGCACTAGCTCGAAATTTCAAAATTTATCAGAACTACAAGATTTGGAAGTGTAAATCAGCTTATTTATCGAGATAAGCGACGCAGTAGCAAACGTATCACTAAGCAAGCTTCTTAAACATACAACAAAAAGAACAGTAGAGGTTATTTTGCAAGCTATGTCTTCAGATGACGAACGGTTTCGATGGTTCAGACAAATTATAAACAAAAATTTGAGACATCAGCAGACATAGAAATCGAATCATCTTTCTTTACTACAATTCTTATACCCCTCGTGTTAATAACCGAAAATAAACGGATTTTTTGGAACAATAAGAATCCACAATCGTCTCGTTTTGCAGACCACTAAAGCTGAAATATACAAAGGAAACAAAAGAACACATTACTTGAATAATTTAACAAAAACAAAATCGACCCAAGACTTTCGATCGCACGTTTTTCATCCAAAACCTAAGTCTTTGCAAGATGGAATTAGCCCTACAGATACGATTTATGTCTTTACCAAGTTCGCGGTGAAGAAAATAAGGTTACCCTTTCGGAAACAACGAAGTTAATACAGCAGCGTTTCTGCAAGGAAATAAGCCTGCACGTACACGAGCCAAAACCGAGTGGATTTCGGAACACTAATGGCGGAAATACTGCTCGGCGAGCATTTAACAATCTCGAGTTATTTACGAAAATAACGGACTGATTGAAGATTTTCGAACCATTTTAATATGTCTGTCGTGTCAACAATAAATACAGTAAAATTGAAAGAATTCTGTTTTGCCACCTGGAAAGTTGTACATAAAAAAAAATACATGGGAAGCAGATAATTAAAAACTGAATATTGCCAGTAGGCGCCTTTTCAGCGAAGAAGCGTCTGGATCTCGTAATGAGTTCTACAAACAAGTTTCATGCCAGGAAATTTAGTCACAAGCAAAATATAGAAGACGTTTTTGACAGAGCAATAGATCCTTCTGATCCTTTTTAAATCTGGAAAAAAGAATGAATTATCGCAGAAGAATAAATCTACCTCGCAAAGTAATCGAGTTATTGCTGGAATTAGACATAAATATTATAACTCGTACAGAAACAATATCAATTACTTGATATTTTTAACGTGCAATTGGCTAAAAAAAAAATAGAGTCCCAGAAACCACTATGCGATGCTTAACAATGTAATCCACAAAACTTTAATTGGCACTGGACGCACGTTTTAAAATTAATATTGCGTTTTCCAGCCTCTTGCTTATGCAATGCAATAAGCCATAAAGTATAATCCATGTCTAAGCTCATGCTGTCGCCTATCAATTGAATTCATTTCAACGGAGCCAATCGCTTTCTCCACGTCAAAGTTTAATTTAATCATGTATAAGGCCTAATAAAATATTTCAAATCGATTTAATTGATCTCGGCTACATCCTCAATAAATCAAAGGCGTAAAATGTAAAAATTATAAATTCAACTTTAACACCGCCATCTCTTGAATGATTTATGACGCCCACCGTTCACGTTGTATGCATAATATAATGCTTATTTAGTTCTAATAATCACTACCAAACGAAACTAATCGTCTAGACGCACTGCGTGAGTTGATGATCTTTAGAAGAAATACACGTATGCGTTCGTTTGAAGTTAATTGCTATTGAATTTTTTAGTGGGTTTGGGTCAAGCATCATAAATTCTCGATACATAAAGAACCTACGTCAATAAAAGTATCTCGCGTTCGTATCTCATGCTAGAGTGTGACAGATAATGAAAGATTTGAATAGTATCACTAAAAAACAATCAGCGTGGTTAAAAAGAAGAAATGTATAGATACAATAAACTGTTCGCCATTTTTGAAATAAGATATGGCAAATTTGAACAACATATAAAGTTAGAAATTGAGGTAAAATAACGTAATACAAGCGTTTTCATTACAAGGATAAGAGGGCTGCTCCTGATCGTGGCCGTGGGCTCGAGTTCGATCAGGAACAAGCGGCAGATTTTTCTGGTGGGTTCGCTACAATCTCCCGTAACGACACGTATGTTGGGAAACGAATTTCAACGATGAGTTCATTACGTTCGTTTTAATTTCAGGTATGCAGCCCCTTTGTAAACATAGCTCTCTCAAATGTTAGCGGTTATGTGTTTTCAATATTGCGATGTTTGGTAAACTGACTGGCAAAATTACTTGAAAAATTTCTGTTACGTCCGTATAATCGTGCTTTTTCTCGCTTATTATCCTTCGAAAAAAAAAAAAAAACATCTCAAATAATTTTCTTGGGCCCCCTTCACCTTTTTTTGTGGCGACGGCCGGGTTTGCCAAACATCTTTTCTACTTTTTATTTTTTATATTGTTGACAATAACGTAACCTTATTATTTCTTGATGATTTCAATGACTATTAGCCTGAAGATGACGTTTTCAAGGTAATCAACGTGGATTATGCCGTGAATGTCCCAAAACACTGTGACCATGATTTTATTGGCCGATAAAATCGCTTTGGCCTTGTTTAGCGTCAGTTGTCCACGAAAAATCCACTGTTTGGGCTCTGTCAACAGTTATGAATCGACGCCAATATCGTTTTAATATCGCCAAACATTCCTTTGAAGCTAGACACGTGCGTGTTTATCAGCAATCGCGGCACTATCTTGAGGAAAGCGTCAAAGTGTTACACACTTTCAATCTTCGCTCATTCCTCCCTGATGTGGTGACCTCACTTGGACGTTCTGGATTAAAAATAGTCGATTTCATGGTTGACGACCAAAGTACAGAGTGTCCACGAACTTCACTGAGTCCACTTTTATCTCATCATTCGTTGTCGTTTTCACAAACAACAAATCACTGTTGTTAAATCACAAAAGTTGAGCACTCTAAATGGCTGTTATTCACAAACTAACTGACGTATTTGTTTGAAAATTTAACGGTACTTCTGGCCAAGGTTAGTTTTTCTAAAAATACAGTTATTTCAATTTTACTGGCGCCATCTTGTACCGCAGCCAGGTAATTCCCCTCAAACCATTTAGAGAATATGTAGAATTATTATTAACAGATTTGGCAAAACATCATCATCATTAAGCAAATCAGATAAGCACAAATAAATATCACAACTAGGTATTTATTTATTACTTCTTATTAAGAATTACGCATATTCTTACCTGTTTGCTTCAGTAATGATTGATTAAAAAAAAATTTTCTATTTTCGACTGTTTTCATTAAGAGTTGCATGGAAAGAGTGCGTCCATTTCTGTAGAAAACAGTTAACCTTCGAAATCACACGTGGATCTTCTTTTGAGTTACTGGATAACAATCATAAAAGGCATCTGGGCGTTTAGCCCAAGAAAACCCAACAGCACTAATTATATTTTACACGATAATGTTCATATTTAATCGCTTAGCAATTTTAATGCTGGCATAAAAATCCCAATTGATAATTAATTATCCATTAATAAAAACGCCCGTTTAATAATTAAGAACGAATTAACGTCGTCCTACCCGTTTTCTGGAATTGCACTACTACGCATAAATGTATATTTACATACGTTACATACACATTATGTAGATGGGTTACAGGCACTCACTGACCTCCATACCAAACAGTAGTATGGCGATTACGTTGTGAAACCGGAAAACGCCGCTTCCTTCTTCCTTCCATCTTCTCTGACACATAAATTGTTAAAAAAATACGTAGAACAGATATCATTTTTATAGTAAAAAATTAAAATAGAACGCGACGTAGCTTGGTGGCCAGTCTAAGTGTTTCCAATGTGATAAATTTATCATGAATTCGATAAAAATTACAAAATATTTACAGATAGCAATTTCCATCGATTATATACAGGGTTTTCCACGCAATCCGTTCATTAAAAGTTTTCGCAGTTAGCATCTTAGCCTAGTTCTAAAAATTTATAATTTATAATAACACGAGTCTAAAAGTAATTTATTCTGCTACAAATTTTCAGAACTAGGATAGAAGTAAGTAGGTAGCTATTTTGATTGAGCAATCAGCCAACAAGCTTATTACTAGCGTTTATGTCCGAAATATCCACAAAACTTTATGATGATAGTAAAAAAGTTTTTATTGCTGTAATTTATAGACCAAAATACCGTGTTTATACGCATTAAAATAATAGTGTTTTGAGCAAACAATTTGACATTGTATTCAACAAAAAAAAAAAAAAAAAACGTAATTGAAATTTGGTTGTTTAATAAAGTTAATGTTTCTAATATAATTTCTATATTTTTGCTAAACAGCCATAGTAGTAAAGGCATTCATTTGTTTTATTTGTTCATATGTTACATGTTGTTTTGAGGATATCTACACCATCGATCGCTGACAAAGTTTTGACAAGAAAAAAGTGTTGGTAGATTGAGTAGCTATGAATTTAATGTACACTGCCGTTCAGAGAAGTTCGGTCGGTTGGTAAAAAACATGAAAAGGTTACAGAAACAAACGAAACTAAAAGCAAAATGCAATTTTATTGTATGTACAGGTAAAAGAGACAAAAATAAATAAATAAAAAGTTATTCTGGCCTAATATAACATACTGAACATTATTTTTTTTTTCATCGAAAAAACCTCCTTTGCTGTTAATCACCGCTCGAACTATTCCAGGCATTCTTTCGATAAGTTTTGTTAAAACGGATGGTGGAATATTAATCCATGCTGCAGAATATTGCGTAAATGTTCTTGTGAAGTTGGGCATATTTTTTGGATCCTCCTGTCCAGTTCATCCCACAACAACTCTATCGGGTTCAAATCTGGGCTTCGTGGGGGCCATGTCATTACTTTCAGGGTGTGCTGTTCTTCTTGCTCCTTTAGATAATTCTTACACACTAACGCAGTGTGTTTTGGGTCGTTGTCATGCATGAATGTAACGGCCTGTTATACGCAAGCCTGATGGCACTGCATGATTCTTGAGCATTGCAAAATAATTTTCCTTCCTCATTACACCCTGCACTCTGCATAAATCTCCCGTCCCAGCAGAGGAGAAACATCCCCACACTAACACAGAACTACGCCCTTGCTTCACTGTAGGCACAATGCAGTTCGGGATCACTTTTCGGTTTTAGATCTTCGGACATAAACTCGTCGATTTTGCCCAAAAACCTCAAACTTTGACTCGTCACTCCAAAGCACGTGTTTCCAATCATCTAACGACCAATCTAGATGAGAACGGGCCCACTGTAGCCGTTTTGCTCTCTTGCCCCGACGTAATAAGGGTTTTCGAATGGCAATTCGTCCATGAAGGTCCGCTTGTTGAAGTCGACGATTTACCGTACTCGCCGAAACTCGTTCTTCACGGCCGCGATCGACTTCGGCTGCTATTTGTGGCGCTGTCAATTTTCTATTGTGTTTGCTTAATGATACAATTCTCAAATCATCGTGAGTCAAAACAAGAATCAATGCAGTAGCACATTACGAGCCCCAATCCTCCCAAGAAGTTCAAAGTCACCTTTACTGCAGGAGAAATGGCAACGATTTTTTTGGGAAAGGTAGCACGGTAACAGGAGAGAATTATGCAAGCTTAATACATCGCCTTAGTACTGTACGAATGTCTTGAATAATCTTTATATTTATTTAATGTTTTTTGCTTTCCATATATAATAATCTTTTTATATATTTATTTATAGATCGATATCTCTAGCACTTCATAAAATACACGAGTTAATCCCTATTATAATTCGGATAAAGTGCCGTAGCTATGGTATACATAACGTGGTTATTGTCACACCGTATATTGCATTGTTTATTTTAGATACGTTATATGGATTATGACTTATTGGAAAACTCATGAAAGCTTTTATTAAATAATATCTTTTCTGCTAAATTTATTGCAACCCGATTAAAATAACGCATTCAAATAAAATATTGTTAAAGAGAGCTTTTGGGGATATGTATGCAAATGTGCAACTTGAATTTCGCAGCACTAATCTAATGTATCGTACAGGTCCGGTTCTAGATAAACAATAATTGAGAGAATTGTAAATGTTTCGACATTCCTGCTCTATTAGTGCTTTATATACTATTTTTAGGAAATAACTTATATACAGTTCCATCCCAGAAGGATGTTAGACGATGCCGAATGGCGCAGTTAGTTAGTCACTGTTTATCGTCGACGAGTGTAACAGTAACAATGGTGTAATGTTCAACGGGTTTATGTACACCATATAGACAAACAAATATTATTTGTATAGTTATGCAATATGTTCGCCTAACAATTGTAATGCTTTTCACATCTTGTTAGTTGAACTATACAATTACTCAATATTTAATGGACAAAATAGCATTGCCAATCCGACGAAGAATGGAAGGCAACAGAATAAGTAAAGTATATTCGTGTTTTGTTCCAGAAAAAAGTATGTGGATAAATGGTAAATAAAAATAGTTAATATATGAAGATAATATCAGAGGAATTCGTAATAATAATGGGAGTAAACCAGAGATGAGTATTCAGCCCGCTATTGTGATGCCGGATGATACAATAAGGAAAGCAAAGGAAAACATGAAAGCTTTCCAAATGGGACACAATTAACCGAGACACAATTAGCGGAGCTAAAAACAAGCTACGAGATAATTACCGTCCTCGGAAGTTTGGCCAAGGGAAAACCTTTTACAATACCTTAATTTAATAAGTTTTAATGCATTCAATAATCCTGCAACTTAAACGATCCAGCGTCAAAACCTTGTACGAAGAAGGTTCCAGCTAACAAATCGGTGAAAAATTAATTCTAGCCGCGTCGATAATAAAATATACTATTCGCCAATATCAACAAACAAGCGATTAGGAAGATCGCAACCGTCCAGGTTAAGAAATAAAATAAATGTTTTTTCTCTTCGTGGAGCGTTATTTGCCTCAAGAACGCGCAGAAATTGTTGAATTGTATTCTCAAATTTTTTCTTCGATAATGCGCTTTTAAGAGAGACACAATGCGATGTTTAACAAGCGAATTTTTACACAATGCCACGTACAGTACGTGATTTACAGCATACTGGAAGACATAGTTCTGATCGATCAAATGAAAATATTAAGCTTGTTTGTGATGATGTTTAGACAGAACCAGAAACTTCCACCGCAATTAGGATGATCTGAACGGATTTCCAGAAGAATTTTGCATTTAGCCTTGCATATGTATCCATCAGAATTCAAACTAAACCAATTGATAATCAAGGACGTTCCCAATACGCACAAATCGCTGCAAACTTAATGGAAGCAGAACTCAATTTTTGGCGAAATTTGATAATGAACGACGAAGCAAATTTTTGCCTTTCTGGACTTGTTAACAAATGCCCCGAAAGAATTATTGGCCGATCCTCATCTTCATTCGGTATTCATTCGGCCATACGGTTAAAAACGAGGATTGACTCGTCCGCGAAACAGCTGTTCCCGATTAATTCATTAATCTTGTGTGTGTGTTTGTTCAAGTAACTTTAATATTTCGTGTATTTGGCAAGAATTTCCGCAAGGTGGATCATGATGTGACAGACATAAATAATAAAGAATTACAAAAAAAATGTTTCATCTTTCATTTTCATTTTCCAAGAAAAACTTAAAGCACATAAGCCACGTACACACATAAAGAGCACGATAGAAGAACTCGAGAGGTTGTTGATATTCCTCTCGTTTTTCGTACGTGGTTAATTAATTTACTTTATATTCCTTGCGAGTCAGTTCACAAAGGGGATCCCTGATGCCTTTTCCTATTAGGAAACTTGGCCTTTTCGAGCATCCACCTTTCTATTTTATGACACACGTAGTAAACGAGAGTTCCTTTTACGTATAGGCACTCCACTACTGATCCTATACGTGTGGTTTTTATACGTGGTTCTTCTATGTAAATTTCTTGATAATTTATAATGAGTCGTTCGCACTATGAGGTGCGTTTAATAAAAAAGAAATGCATATCTGGGTGTGCATGAAAACGAATGCAGGATTAAACGTTGACGGAAAGATGTCTTCGAATAGAAGCTTGTACGCATGAAGTTTAAAATTAACCAAGTTACCAGTCTGTTTAACTCTGCAGCTTCAATAGTATTCAAATTAAAATTATTTAACCCTGGAACGCTTTATACACGAAAGCTCCTGATGTTAGCTTTAAAAGGTTTATACACCCAGTTGGGTCGTTACAACAACAACAAAAATCTTAATATTATTAACACGTTGGTACGCGAAAATTTTAAATTCTAAAGATTGTATAGTATTGTTTATATTTATTTTTGAACGTTACTACGGTAAGTAACTTGAAATAAGGCAATACGGCACGCTAGAAAAGAGAACATTACGTTATTGGGGGTAATAATAAACAAAGAATTTTATTTTACCTCATTTACGTATTTTTTGATGTCGTCATAATATTCCAAAAACAAAATTTTGTTTTCGAGAGGTATCTACGTTAAATTACTTGCAGAGCAATTATGATTCGCATTGCTTTTAATAAGTTTCCATTATTTTGATATATACAATTCAATCAACTGTAATAGTTAATGTGTTCTTCGAAAATAATTTTCCTTGGATCTCTAATTAAAAGCCCCCCGTCAGAAAAAAACACTACAAACACGTTGTAAAAAATTAAATTATTGAAATAAAGTCCGTACAACATTTGTAGCTAAAAATACATTAATACCACATTACTTCCACGAAAAGTAATAATTTAACACTTATCCCATAATCTGACCACATAAATTGTAATATTGCTTAATTTATTAACAACGTTTCCAGTCTATAATCTTGCTTTCAAAAGCCATTAACGCACAAGCTTCGAGTTTTCTCGACAAATAATTTAAAAAAGCAGAACGTAATTAGTACTACATTGAAAAATCCCGAGAAATAAAGGAGGAAAGTCATCGAATAAATAAAATAAAAAAAAATATATCAACATACCTGGATCCAACATTCTATGCGGGTTGTGTAGGGAAACGTAAAAAGGTAAAACGGAAACAAAACAAATCCTAAAATAAAAAAAAAAGACGGGCGTTAACAGAACAATATTATAAGAGAAAACAAGATTAGCGCGTGTTGTGCTCAAAGTGCTACGAACTGTACTAACTAAAGGAGAATACCGTTATAAAACGTACTAGGTGAAGTGCGATGAATAATTGTTTTGTTTACCAAAAATCTTGGGATACATTAGTGCTTCATTAATGTGTACATTGATGAGTGTACATTAACATTAATAACAATCGTAATCGAACAATAATCTGTACAAATAACACTAAAATTGTACGATAACGCGCTAGCCTTAAGAGGTACTTACAGAGACAATTATTGCATTCGGTAACTATACACTGGTAGATAAGCCAACTTTCCAACTCAACGATCGTGGTCATTTTGGTTAATTCAGGTCCGAAGGTGATTTTTCTCTAAAGCATCTGCAACAAATAAACCGTGAATCAGCTATGGTAATTCAGAGAAACAGGTGAAAGAAACAAGACAAAAAGCTCTTAATTGAATTCACATATGGTACTAAGATAAATAGAAACACACTTATTTGCATCAGTGACTTAACTGATAAATCATTGGAAACTAAGAAAAGCATTCCTCCGCAATGCTGGAGTTTTTTTTGAAAATGGTTGAATGAAAATGGAAAATGGCCGAATGGTTAGAGCTAGGGAGTTGAAATTTCCGCGTTCGATAGAGAATTGCCCGGCGGATCTAAGCAGAAGCCTTTAGCTCTTCGTTTTGACGGGTTTCTCGGGCGTCAAAGTTGAAAAAAGGAATTTTTATTTTTCAACTTTGAGACGCCGTAGCTTCCGAACG
Source organism: Oryctes borbonicus (assembly GCA_902654985.2). Taxonomy (NCBI): domain Eukaryota; kingdom Metazoa; phylum Arthropoda; class Insecta; order Coleoptera; family Scarabaeidae; genus Oryctes; species Oryctes borbonicus. The sequence continues at coordinate 2,563,228 of LR736887.1, forward strand.
GTTAGAGCTAGGGAGTTGAGATTTCCATCCCTTAAAGCGCCCGTCGAGACCTTTCGAACGAGCCCGAACTTATCTTCGTAGCTCGTCTGGTTGCCGAGATCTAGACAAGCCGTTAAAATTTGAACCGAAATTGATGGAATGCGTACGGCGACAAACCACAAAAAATAACTCCATAGCGGCTCCTATTGTGGACTTGACCGTGACGAAAACTCAACAAACAATTTAAAGCTATTGTATTTTTAAGTTTCTTATCTAAAAACAAGACGAATTTATTTTTCGTATTAAAGCTGCACAATATTTTACTACAAGCTGTTCTGGGACCTTTCAAGCCGTTTAGCTCCGTGAACAGCTTAAACACCTTCCTGAACAGTTCCTTGAATGATTTGAGCAACTTCCTGAATAACTTCCCGAATAGTTTGAACAGCTCCCTGAACAGCTTGAATTTGTCGGAATTTCGTTATCTATTTCCGATTTTTTTCCAATAGTCAATCATCCGTTTGATGGGAGTTGATGGATAAAGATTAATTGTGCACACAGATATTTCCAAAAAAACGTCAACATAAAGCTCCATCATTAGCATCATCATCGAAAGGATAAATCTGTGTGCACGTACTGTATAAATCTCCCGCTATGTTGATCTTCCAGTTTATCACATATTGACCGTTAAATAATATAATAATCGCGTTTTATCTAAGCAAACAATGCTAAAATGCGATTATAACTGTGCAAATATCCATTCGATACGAAACGCTATTGTATTACGTTTTGACGCGTGTGCATCCCGCAGATTTTCAAGAGGAAACTTTATCGTCGTTCGTTCCACGAGACAGACCTCATGCGTTTAATATGGAACATAAATTTATTATTATTTCACGAGGTAGAATACATCGTATCATGGACGTACATTCGCCTATGTGCAGATAATCTTTACAATTGTTCTGTTTGGGGTTAATTAAAGTTGATACATTTAGTGCACCGTTGTAATAATTAAATAATTTCTGATGACAAATGGATCTAATTTCGTGAGATGTTGCGAACTTGAAATACTAATGTTATACAGGCACTCGGATGAAACAGACGACAGCTGTAGCCTTAGGTATTAATTAATGAAGATGGCTGTTGAGGCGTGCTGAAACGCTGACGAGGAGTGACGCGCATTGCTTTTTATTACGTTAGCTGTTAATCGAGTACTCTCTTTGGCATGTATACGAGTCGCATGAAATTTCTGCCAGGCCTGCGTGTAAAGTGACTAACAAGATATTTGTTTGTAGTGTTGAAGGAAGAATACGAATGATGTAGCTATAAATAATATTTAGTTATCTATTTGATTTATTCTGGGGAAGAAAACATCTTTCATGTTTACCAAATAGTCGAATTTCTCTATCCAATACACAAAATATTTACAATACCATTTAGTGTTTGCCATCTTTGATTTTGATATTATATTTAAACGACCTAATATAAATTTAGGGCAGTGTTAAGTCTTACGTTAATGAGTATGATTAGCATTAGCCACTTCGTGTGTTCTAGAATAAATTTTCAAAATGCAAAAATAATTTCATATACAGCAGAACCTTTTTATGTAGGGAACTTCTTTTCCTAAGTTTTGTATTTAGTAACAATTTCCTATGACACCCACGACTACTTTCGGTGCTTTGGCATGACCAATAGCTGCTAAGAGCTGCTTGCAGATACTGGAAAGACTGCAAAACAGAATGCTTACACTGTTTACTCCAGCACCGTGGTTTAAACTAGCAACTTCGATTGAACCTGAAAATTTCGTCATTGGTTGAACATCTGCGTCATCTGACTACTCGATCGTGGAATAAAGCCATCAGCTACAGAAACCCTGCGCTGGCCCGCAGAACCCCTTATACTTTATCCATTTAACCAAATCTCCATCTTCAAGGATAAGAAACTTACGAATGCAATCCCAATCGATCTGGGACACCTCGTATAATCTATAGGGTGAATATAATTTTATGATAGTAACGATAGTGCAGGAATACAAGAAATAATATCCAAAATACGTCCTTACAATAGCCTGGAATTTAACGATTAATTGCAAATTTTTGTACATGACACAAAATAAACAAGAGAATATCAATAATAAACCCAAACACCTACACCGCAACGACTGAGAGATAACTAATATGAATCATTTTCGAACGGCATCGATGTGCTTATTATTAATTTTACTCCATATTCTATACTTTTCCAGTTAACTTATATTTTAGCCAACACATATTTATATAAAGCGCGTTTATATGGTTCGTTTATTGCTTGAGATATAATAATTTACTTTACCTCAAATAAACACGAATTATTTAAAGGTTCACTTTTTCGTTTATTGTTTTACGATTGCGGTAATAGGATTTACGTACAGTGCGGTAACCATTTGTAGAATAAAATTAATTTTGACGTTGTTTTAGAGTTTTATGCGAATCACGCGAAATGATCAGTTTTTAAATTAAAAGGTACGCCTTCTAAACGAATTTTGAAGTATTTGTCGAGCGAATATTTCCGCATAAAGCTAAGATATCGTCAAATTGAATTTTATTCCATAAATGATCACGTACTCCTACGCGAAGACTAAGACGACAATTCCTGAGATAAGTAATCTGGGAGAGACGTCATGCCAGTTTGGATTTATTAATGTGCGCATGGTTCTGCTGCTTCGAACATAATTGTGACATGAGTAAATATTGATATTTTATTATGCATTGTTCTTCTCTCATCTCCCAGAAGAGAAATCGGGAGTATTTTATATCGACATAGATACATGTGCAAAAGCCTTGAAATATTGATGGCTAATACGGGTTATGTTATAAATTATAAAGTTACAAGTAAAATTCATATTTTACGACGTAGACACGTTTTAAGTACAAAGTAATCATCGTCACCTTTTCTAGATGAAAATCATAAAATTTTCCGTACATTCGCTTTTAAATTTTTATAGAGGCAGTAAAAGATTTTCATTGCAATGGTACGGGTAATTGGATTTTTATAAGTATTCTACAATTTATGAAGATTATTATAATTTTCCGCGTTAAAAATGTAGATGCAATATCGAAAATTTTCGCGCAATTAAGAAGCGATTTTAATGCATCGTTATTATTTTTAAGAGTGGCCGTAACGTTATTTATAGTGAGAGATAAACCGTAAGTCCAATTATCAACCAAATCTTGTATATAGGAGGGTCAAGGGATCAATAAATACCCGTGTTTGAAGATAGGCGACGTTACTGAGGGATTTTGACATTACTGTCGTGCACTATTATAGTTAGGTCTGTTCGGAGACACACTGTATATGCATGCATGTGGAGTAGTGACACTGTAGAAAGAATCCTAATTTATTAATTAATTTCAATTTCACCAAGGATTCCTTGCGATTCCCTGACTTTCAGTTTCTGGAAGACCATTGACCAAAATAATAGGGGACCTAATATCGATTCCTGTGGGACACCTCTTTGTACCACCTGCTAATTGGAGTGTTTCTTTTTTTTGTAACTGACGTAATCATACCCTTCCACTTTCTGCAAACGTTTGGTTAAATAGAATTAGATCAAACCAAAAGCGTTGCCTTGTAGTCCAACATTATTCATTTTTTTTATCTAGCTTCTTAGAGTTAATACTATCAAACTCAAGTTCAGAAGTATGCTCTCCGTTGTTAATACCAGTTACAATGTCATTCAAGTTCTTGGTAAATTGCTCTTTCTTTTCATGTTTAATCTGGTTTTAGTGGGAAACCGGGATTTTTTCGAGTTGCAAGAAAATGCTGAAAATTTAAAACAATTTAACGCATTTAGTCGCGTTGTGAAAATAAATTCTCTCGAATCTTTTAAACAAACGGGAAATAAAATAAATCAAAACATTTTATACACTTAAAACGAGCTTTCTGTTTATTATTCTTGTTATCAAAACACATTCGCCACTAAATATAAACTCGTCCCTCGGAATATGCAGTTTACGTCGTCCAACCTAGCGGATCGAAGAACTAACATATCCACTCTTTGCGAGGCGCATGCAACAACTTTGGGCGGAGCGGAGTCATTATCATTCCGCTTCCAGTATCAGTCGCTGAAACCAGATATACCAAAATAATCTTGGGTTCGTTGACAGCCGACGACGGCACGTTCGGAAATAAACTCCCTATTAGTCCTATACCACTACGCCAGAAATCCTTTAAATATTTTGCCGGATAACTTTAGCAGAAAGGAACGAACTCCGATCGCTTCGAAAAGTATGTGCTGTACGTACTTAACACCTACGCGTCTGCCTCTTAATTGGACAGATGAATTCGCTTAAGAAAATATATATCAGTTCGGGTGGGTAGTAAATATGCTTATATTTACAGATGGCTTGAAAATTAGATTTTTCAAATAAATGCTAAGACGGATTTTCCAATAAGGTGAAATATATTCGTAATGAATTTATTCGAGGTCTTAATATCGAAGCTATGCAAATTAATGCTGCGCCTAACGAACGGACGACTCTGCAACGTTATCCAAGTTAATTTAATATCAGTTTAATTAATAATTAATGACTAGACAGACTCGTGTTTATTCGTTTCATGAGAATTGGTTCGTGTTGCCTACTGGTTTTCTCGAGAGCCGACAAAACACGAGTCTGTCTAGTCTCTGTTAATTTCGTGAAGCGCATGGAAAGTGGAGAACTTAATCATTGATACATAATAAAATTAGGATGGGGCCTAATACAGAACCTTGCGGCACACCTTTTCGGTAAAGAGGCACACAATCAAAAGCTTTGCTAAGGCCACATAATAAAGCAATTATTACTCTCGTAAGAATCATATACTACATTTAATTTTGAAGCACTTATGGTGTGATTCACTAGAAAGATTTTTGCAAAAACAGTGCTTATAAAAATCATTTGGATCATAGCAAATATGAAAACAAGTGCCTTTGATGCACAAATTCAATAATTTAGTAAATGGAATCAATATAACGTAAAAGTTTTCTTTTTTTTTACAAGGATCGATATGGCAAAACGAAATTGAAGAAGCAGTCTCCTTTGTTGCCTATTCCATTTAGCGATTGTACAAATGTGATTTTTAACCGTCGTAATTACATATTCAACCAATCGTCTGAGATGCACGTCCGCACACCTATAAGTACGTAACCAGGGAATTGACCTTTTAATAAGAAAAGCGCCAAGTTTCGTTTCGTATTCGAAACGCTTTTGCACGAATCTCACGTTCGAAACCGCTCGCATATCTTGAATATAAATTCGGAGATTACTCTCACATGTTTATAAACACGGGTTAACTCGGAATGGAATACTTTGAGATAAGCCAACCGCTGGAATTTCCTTTAAATAAAGTTTTATTACCTGTTCTGCGCAAATTATGAATTATGTAATATGTAGTGTCGTGAGCGCTTAAAATCCGTTTAAGGATGTATTTATGCATGCTTTATAGAAGCCCGTCTAATTTTTAATACGTCTACGATCTTAATAACGGAAAAGTGTAGAGTATATTCAGGTTGTTTATATGAATTTTTTAACAATGTTGTCATTTGAGAGATTTTTGCGATAATAGATGCAAAGTAAAAATATTAAAATTCATTTTGATCTCGTCACTCCATTAATCCAGAAATTTAATGTGTATCCTCAAATATTCCTTCTAAAAAATTGCAATAATTAAGTTAAGAAGTATGGCTGAACTCCTTCGGTCCACGACGAATGGATAATGGCTCAGACACATAGAGAATTTATACTATGAATTACAACACGTTTATTTAATCTGACGAAATATATAGTTACCCTAACAAAAATTATAGTTGGATTTAAGATGAAGTTGCCGTTGCATATTTTACAGTAAAATTTTGTTAGATTAAATAAATAAAACGATCTAAATGGAAAAAATCTAAATGTAAAAGAGGGAAATAGCATTTTTGAAAAAGGCGCAAACAAATTCCGAAACGTTTATTTAGACAATACAACCGGCATAACTCAAAAATAAAAGAAGAATTTAATTAATTAAATGCTTAAGTTTGATATATTCTTCTACTTATGGTTAATGTATTATGTTCCTGTCCTCTATTTTAATAAAAAATATATTAGGCTGCAATATATTGTAACGGTCACTAATTGATATAATGAATTCTTTTATTTTGTACTCAGGGTTGTTACCTTTTGTAGGTCCACGATGTTACTAATTTCGGATTCGAACCTACAGGTTGCAGGGTTGGCTGGGTACAAAGTACGAAAAGTTAGATTTTTTTTATGTAACAACTTTTATTTTTCTATATTACAACTAAACACACATAATTCAATAATAATAATAAAAAAAAAACAATGATCAAAGTATTATTGTAAATAAAATAAAAATAAAAAGTTTGATAATACGTCTACTGCCCTCTATGATTAGTGACTAATAAATTTACCGCAGTTATAAAACGATTCTAACCTTAATAATTTTTTTTTTTAACGAAGGAACTATTAATACTTGCACCAATAAAATAGAAGAATTTTATTATTCGGTAAGCCGTAATGTGTAAAATAGGATGGACAAGTACCTTAATTCTTTCAGGATGCTAGGATACGGGTTGATTGGGATAAGCGTTCCTAACGGGTTTCTCTGGGAAATTCTGGAACATTACGTCCGGATAACTTACAATGTAAGGCGCCTAGGATAGAAACTTTAACAAATATAGGAATTACTAGGTATTGAGATGGACTTGTAATGATATAATCACTTGTGAGAAAATACTCGGTAAATTCTGGCGTCGTTTTATAGAGAAATGCGGCACACTTCTGCCTCTGACAAGAGTTCGGGGTCTACTAAAATTAACGAATCGCGGAGCGGCGTCCTTTTCCAAAACGGCTCCTCATTGGATGATAGCTTAGAATAAACAAAATAGCATCGGAATCTTTTTAAGAAGAAAAAGATGTCAGAAAAAGAAATTTTAATTCCTTTTTTAATTTGGAAAATAATTAAGTTCATCGAATTCAGGGAAATTCGATACCTATGTCTGTCAATTTTCTTATTTTAATTCTTTCTATTAATAATTCTAATATGGCGCCGAATAATGTTGATGTATCTTGCGTGTAAGGCAAATTTACCGATGATATGGTACAATTCTGTACTCGATCTTTGAATGTAGGGATTTCCCCTTCATTTATGCGAGTTTTCTTTTACATTTTATTTTATTTTGACTTCAAATTTGCGATTTTTGTGTTTGACAATTCTACCGGTGATAATTATGCATATTTAACTTAATTTATTTTTAAAAGTACATTTACTAAATTCTTATATCCTATTTATACTATTTATCAACTTCCACTATCGTTATCTTTGGCTGTTTTGAATAATTTTGATAACTTAATCTAAATATGTTATACAGGGGGTGTCTCTGTATAAGTTTCCCTTTAAGAAATTGTGTTGGGTATCTTTTTAAATGGTTTCTTTTGGTTCTAATTTCTACATCGACAGATTGCAATCGGGACTGCGACAGCTCCTTTCTGCGTAGTCACTTATTCGGCGCGACGGTGGTTCCGTTTCAATATTTCCATTTAACCACCTGCGGAGGATCCGGAAATTGATTCGAACGCATGCAACTGTACACACATTTTATTTCCTTTCATTGTAAAAACATAAATGGCACCCTTCCTATATAAATAACTTCATAAATTCGGGACTAATAGCAAAACTGATGAAATTTCGTCACGGGAACCTTTTGAATTTAGTTTGCGACTACACATTGTTAACAGCGACCTCTAGCAGCTACAATGAGATCATTACAAAGTTACCAAGCACCGGGGCGTATTATCCGTCGTCTAAATGTTTAACGAAACATAAATTGAACAAGCTTTGATCGATTAATTAATGAAAATTTAATGAGAAGCTGCCGGGATACCTGTGACCTTATTAAACCATGTACCGACTTCACTGGGACAATTGACGAAACGAATGCCTCGCGGTATCCCGGGACACGAATTGCACGAGGAAACTTCTAGGAATATTATTTACGGTAATAATTGCTTCGGAGGAACTAGGGTTGATTAGTACGGTTGAGGAAATTAAATTGTTTCTGTCCCTAATCGTATCGATATTTTCTCCGCACGGCCTTAATTACCAGTAAACTGGAAGTCGACAATATTAATCGGCCGAATTATTTCACAGCGTCTGGTGTATTTCAAGTGTATAGATTAATGCATCGAAGCAAATATTTACGTTCTCGGAGTATGGATAAGCACATACGAAAACAAAGTGAATATATTTATAATACTGGCTTACATCCGTAAAGAAGTGCATGCGTATTTTTTGTATGCGTGGTTTACGTAACGGATATAATATACATTGCTGCGATAACTTACGATTGGATACAAATCTTCGTTTCACGTTTCTATTTGAAATTAACATTTGTACTTGCAGATTAAGTCTCCAGAAACAAATGCGCACTCATTGGCGGCGGTGATATACACTGCCGTTCAGTGAAGTTCGGTCATACAATAAAAATCTATTAACTTGTTCTTGGCAAACTTGTTCTTCACGGCCGCCATTGACTTCGGCTGCTATTTGTGGCGCTGTTAATTTTCTATTGCGTTCGCTTAATAATACAATTCTCAAATCTTCAGCTTTTATTGTTTTCCTAGATGCTCCAGGACGAACACGATTTTCTATAGTTCCAGTTGTCCGATATCGCTTTATGATGTCATTTACCGTTGAACTTCTCATATTTATTTTTTCAGCAATTTGTCGCCCTGAATATCCTTCTTCAAACAGCGTAATAATGCGTGAACATTTTTCTACACTGATAGGCTTGCCACGTGCCATTTTGAAGTAAATTTTCTTAAAACTTTCGCGCAAAAACGACAGATGCACACCAACACACGTTTAACAGTAAAACGAAGCAAATTTATATCTTTACGCCTGTGATAAATAAACAAGAGTGATGCTGCGGTATATTTCCTAAATGTATTGTTCGTTAATAATCCCCAAACGACCCGTTTCAAAAGATCGGTACTTCCGAGAAATTCTTGGAATGATAATAAAAGGGACTTTATTGTGGTCGTCGCAATATTTCTACTTTACATAATAATTTATGGCTTTAATCCCTTAGAAAAGAGTGTATGCTTAATATTTTTGTAATTTTATGTATTAATAATTGTATACAGTGTGATATAATTGACTTTTATTGTATGACCGAACTTCACGGAACGGCAGTGTATGCAGATGTACCTTGCTTGTAAAACTACCAGATGGCCATGCGACGAAATGAGAAACATGTTTGTTTGGACTTTTTTGCTCATAAATTACTTTGTTCAACTTTTCCGATGTTTCTTGTATTGTTTTCAATGTTTGTATATGAGTAATACGGTAATAAGTTGATTCGACTGAAATGTCAATTATCCAAGCCAGATGATTATTCTTTTCCCTTTATTTGCGTTCAAATAAAAACAATTTTTACTTTTAAGGCCCTTAATAGTCCTGAGATCGCCTTAAACTTTTAACCTCGTCCAAGTTTTTTGACATTAGTTGAGTGTAGGCTTTCACGGCCGTAATACACAAGTAAAATATTAACTACGCGACATCACCCGAAAGACATTTTTGACATCGTAATTTTTCATGCGTTTCTTACATAATCTTCGGTTGTCGCATCTAGATTCTTAACGGACGTTCCTGCTGACGCAATGAGTTCTTCCACCGCGATTTTTGAGCCCCTTATTTAACGGTGGGAATTCGGTTTTATTGAAGGCCTCCACAAATCAGTGTGCGGAGTGTGCCGATACGTTAGTGTTGTTTATAACTACCCCACAGCCCTTGTTATTATTATTGCATGTCTATTATTGTCTTTGACATTTAAATAAAATACCTTCCTTTTGTATTACTTCCAAATTAAAACGCTTTAACCGCACGAATTATGCATGAATGCTTTTATTTCATCAATACTTCTAACCCAGCAAAAGCACGCCGTACACGCGCAGATAGGTTCAAGCGATTACTTCTCACACAGCAATTATACAACTTTAATTAATAATTACGGGATAAATTGTGAGAAAGCGACCTACACTGCATGTTTCAGCGCAGTTTACGGTCAATAGAATTCTATTGTAACCCGCATCGTTGCAGCATAGATATCTGTGCATACATGCGTTTAAATTATATATGCACGTGTTGCGCCAATGCGAATTTCTAAAAAGTCGCGAGGTATATTCGTACATCACGCCAGCACAACATAGAAGCGGTAGATTGCTTGCTCGGGGCGTTCCATATTGGGTGGTGTTCCGTTAGAGTATTTAGTGTCCATGTTTGCACTCCGTTGAATAAATAATAATTTGCCAGTGCTTTCACGCCGCGAATAAAGCGCGCGGGGTGTATTAGAGCTGCACTATTATGAGGCGAGGTGTGAATAGTAATCACGATTTATGATATAAAATGGCCGAGCAGATTATTGCATTATTCAACGTATTAATTTCAAATTCTTATTGGTTGGTTATTTGTGGTCATTGAGCGTACGTAACATTTTAATACTGCTTTAGGAAGCTTATTTTATTAATTTTAATTTTTATTTTCAAGTTTAATTTAAGTTAAACTTAGTCTAAATTCGTTGCAACATCTTAACAGAAAGTAAACTATATTTCAAGCGTGAACACGAAGATGGCTCAATATAGTTGAGCCAGCGTTGAAAGATGCTTTTGAAAACTTCAGCCATTCGAATAAGCATGCAGAGAGCCTGTTTAGGTGAAATAAGTCGGAGCTTTGGCGTCGATTAATATCTGTAACACTCGCACAAGGCGCGGTCGAAAGAGAAGACTACGAATGGAGAATCGGCTCCGAAAAAGGCGAAGGCTGTTCCGTAAGCCGGGAAAGTGATGATGATTATTTCTTTAGATAGTTATGGTACCGTGTTAGTCGTTTGTTTTGGCAAAAATTCACGAATTGGGGGTCGACAGCGCTTTCCGACGCATCTGGTTGTTGATGTAGACTGGCCCAAAAATTCGCTGTAGCATGGCTTCCATTGTTAACCTTCCTACATTATCTGTTAGATTTCCTAACAAGGTCCATCCACTAAATTTAGCGCTTCATCTAATGAAAGCTTGGCGTTCTCTAATTTTGAAATAGTATTTAAAACAATTGAATAATCTTCGGAAATTTGCTCTATTCGAGTATGGATTTCGGTATCTGAAACCAGCCGCTGGCTTACTGAAATTGCTCGGGCTTCTTGCGGATTTAAATTTAAGATACAAGGTTTCCTATCTCGTCAATACCGGCTGAGGAATGCCCGGACGATTCGCCACCATCAATCCAACCCATACACATACTAACCGTACATGTATGAATCCGACTTCGGGTATATCCGACCGCTTTCAAAATGTGTACACTGCCGTTCAGAGAAGTTCGGTCGGTTGGTAAAAAACATGAAAAGGTTACAGAAACAAACGAAACTAAAAACAAAATGCAATTTTATTGTATGTACAGGTAAAAAAGACAAAAATAAATAAATAAAAAGTTATTCTGGCTTAATATAACATACTGAACATTATATTTTTATTATTTTATATTTCATTATATTTTAACTTTATGGGTATTACGGAATAACAGCTGCTTGAACATCTTTATTTAACGCAATTGAGAAAAGAAACCCTGTCGGGCTCCGCCTTCGACGATTAACTTGAAAATTCAAGACACCTACTGTATTACCTCTACATATTAGAACACGCCCCAAAAATGGTCAATTCCCATGAAGTAAATCACAAAAATGGCGATTTAGTTCCCTCGAAAAGGAGCACATTAAAAATAAGTTTACTCCCATCAAAAAAAGATTCTCCAAAAAAAAGCAAATCACGCCTCTTCAAATAGTCAAAGCTAAAGCACCGCCCAGCATTTCCCAAAAAAAAACTTTTTACCTAGCAAAAGATACAACCCATTTAATATCTTTTTCTGTTCGGATAAAATGAAACTTTTATCGCTATGTCTACTGGTCGTTTATAAAATAATTGTTGAATTATTACTTTCACTGGCAGTGAGTTCAAACTTAACATTTTAAATTAAAACTTATAATTAGCCGGACACGATCGTATATTCATACAACCTATTACGTTTTCTGGTGTCAGATACGTACAGTGCCGTTCAGAGAAGTTCGTTCGGTAGGTAAAAAACATGAAAAGGTTACAGAAACAAACGAAACTAAAAACAAAATGCAATTTTATTGTATGTACAGGTAAAAAAGACAAAAATAAATAATTAAAAAGTTATTCTGGCCTAATATAACATACTGAACATTATTTTTTTTTTCATCGAAAAAACCTCCTTTGCTGTTAATCACCGCTCGAACTATTCTAGGAATTCTTTCGATAAGTTTTCTTAAAGCGGATTGCGGAATATTAATCCATTCATGTTGCAGAATATTCCGTAAATGTTCTTGTGAAGTTGGGCATATTTTTCGGATCCTCCTGTCCAGTTCATCCCACAACAACTCCATCTATAGGGTTCAAATCTGGGCTTTGTGGGGGCCATGTCATTACTTTCAGGGTGTGCTGTTCTTCTTGCTCCTTTAGATAGTTCTTACACACTAACGCAGTGTGTTTTGGGTCGTTGTCATGCATGAATGTAAAGTTACGACCTATTATACGCAATCCTGATGGCACCGCATGATTCTGGAGTATTGCAAAATAATTTTCCCTCCTCATTACACCCTGCACTCTGCATAAATCTCCCGTCCCAGTAAAGGAGAAACATCCCCACACTAACACAGAACTACGCCCTTGCTTCACTGCAGGCACAATGCAGTTCGGGATCACTTTTCGGCTTTAGATCTTCGGACATAAACTCGTCGATTTTGCCCAAAAACCTCAAACTTTGACTCGTCATTCCAAAGCACGTGTTTCCAATCATCTAACGACCAATCTAGATGAGAACGGGCTGTAGCCGTTTTGCTCTGTTGCCTATTTTAATAACCGACCAAACTTCTCTGAACGGCAGTGTACCTCAACTATTCCCTTCTTTTTTTTTTAATTTAAAGAAGGCCAGGAAGGGAATAATTGCGTTACCAATACCAGGAAAGCATTTTCTATTTCTTCATTGGAAGAATTACGACAAACTTTAAATTATTTGTTCGAATTTAGAAAATAAATCCTAAAGAAAAAAAACAATAACAGCGCGATAGAGCATCAAACCTGTACAATTTATCTTTAACGTTATATTAATCCCAGCCAAATTAATATTGTAGTCACAGTTGCCGCTTCCGTTTCGATTATACTATAACACTTCCGCTGTTTACGTAGCTTACTTATCTACCTATAATTAAGTAATTAACACAAACCGTAAAATTATTCAGCCTCGATTGTTTGGCGTATTTAACAATGCGAAACACCTCGCTATTATAAGGAAAATTTCCGAAATACAAAAACCCACTTGTTAGGTAAGAGCAACTCGCTTATGTAATAAACGGCTTCTTTTGGAGAGTGAAAACGCGCCTGTCAGTAGTCAAGTGGTCGTCACGTTTTAGGATTACCTCCTCCTACGAGAAAATAGCGCAGTGACGGCTCTATAAAAAAAATTACCTTTCTCTGCGAATAGTACTTTTTAACGTTACATAGAAAATGTTACATAATTTTTCGTTAATAGCGGGTTATATAAGTATATAAGCAATGGGTAGATTAGATTTTCCCACCGTGACCTCTTCAAATTTACTGCGGTTCCTCTATCATTAGATCAATTATGTTAGATTTGCCCTCCTCAATAGACCTAGCAGTCTTCTGTAGGTTTCGAATTTTTGATATTCCGAGCGTAATTTCTGAAAGGTGTATTCCTGCCAGTGCTGCGCAATCGCAATTAAAAATTGCTCTGACCTGGAATACTCTTGCACCAGTCTTGAAATCTCTTATCTTGCCATTGTTTAGCAGTTGCTTTAACTATATGTTGTTCCTGCGGAGTGTCTTGGGGTTTTGTCAGCAGTTGAGGTGTCTGTTCGAGCTAATTCGTCTGCCTCGATTTCCTCAATGGACTTCGTGTCCTGGTACCTAGACCAGGGTCACCTTAGTTCGGCTTCCCAGCCTATTGAGTCCATTGATGCACACCAGTTTCAACTTCGCCGCTGGTGGTTTAGATATTTTTGGCCTAATCCCACAAATTCTGGTTCCGACTCAAGCTTCTGCCTTTGAGTCGCCTGTACCGATTCGGCTTTAATTGGTATTACCGTTTTACAGTATAGGTAATGGGTAATTCTGATTTTTAATTGGATATCAAAAACAATGTTGATTAGATCTGTTCTCAGAGATCCTCTTCGTGGGGGGTCATCGTCATTCCATTAATTGAAAAAGATTTCCACTTATGTGGGTAATCTGTAGAAACGAGATATGAGGGAGAGACATATGGAAGTCCTAAAGTATCCCCTTCTTAGTGTGGAAGACAGAAATTAATGCTTTTAAAAAAAATAGATCAATTTCTGTGAAGTACCTTTTGATCCTACAGGCAGTTCAATTGCACTTCCGGAGTCACCGGAAGTAATGCTCTGAACGCTCTGAATATTATTTACTTATTTTTTCTAAAGCAATGGAATGACGAATCCAATTATATCACGTTTGTTATACTGCAACTTAAGAAAAAAAAACGCCAAATTATCCTCTGTGGCACGGATTGCATCACTGAGCTTCATACCTACAAATCACTCCGTCTTCGAACGAAAAGCGATCCGAAAATTTCCTAACAATATCCGCAGGCATCGATGATCTATAGAGACTTGTCGTTTATTTCGTAGCGCGCCCGCGTTATCATTTGAAAGTTTGCCGGCGATTGGTTTTTCCTCCAGATTTAATCCCACTTCTTCCTCTGAATATCACAGCGTGTCTTCTTTAGCCGGAAAATTTTTCAAATCCTTCTCAGACATCTGTTCACAGGATGTTTAAATTTATCGTACCTTTTTGGTGATTTTCCAAACATTTCTAAAACCATTCTTGAAAATTCCTAATTGAAATTTGAAAATGTATCGGCCAAATTCTCATCATCAATATGAACGTGTTGAGTGTGTGCTTGTAGGTACCCGCGAAATTAAATTAATTCTAAACAAGGTGAGGAATTCGAGATTAGTTCTCTTACGTATATATAGCAATAAGCACCATTAATTCCTGACGTAATAAACTATAGAAAAAAAAGAAAGAAAGTTGTACACGTTGCCTACTATGTATCAGAAGGAGTATTTTTTTCTGCTATTAGATCATAAATTGAATGAAGCTGGACGCGAGTTGGAAGCCTTTTTAAAATGATTTAGCAAAAAGAATCTGGCTACGATTTAATTTTAATTTAAAGGCGCAGAGGTAAATCGGTGAGATTTTCAAGTGAAGTTATCTCTAATCTTAGATCAATTCACACAATCATCTTTGTACATGCCATGATTAATTTCTTTAATTTAATTTAAATTAAATTTAATTTAATACGATCAAATTTATGAACAATAAGCAGTGCATTAATCTTGCGGATATTGTACACTGCGCGGTGATAGAGCCCGAGGTCAATAACAACCGGCAAACGCATAAAGTAGCAGTGCTATAGGTCATAGTAGTGCTGTATTTAACGGTACTCGAAACTTCCACACGTCATCCATCTACGAGTTATTGAAAATGTCCGTAGCGATATCTTATAATATACGAATGCCACGTCCCCGCCATTATCGACGACTTCTTCGTTCTCATCTTCCGGTGTTTTTTCTAGGTTACAACCGGCTACGCGTCTATTGGCGTCTTGTGAAAAACGAGTCCATTGCGTGTTGTACACGTACAGTGGCCGGTTTATGTTTTGTCTCCCCCTTGCAACGATTAGATATCGATACTGTCTTCCGCGTGGCACTTAGGTTTAGCAAAAGAAA
>LR736887.1:2579590-2600160 GCA_902654985.2 Oryctes borbonicus
AAGCGCAACTCGTTTACGCAAGCTTAGTTATAATTATTTTTTTTTAATAAAACAAAGCTTGGTTCGAGATTTTGCTGAATAAGCGTCATCGTTGAAGTTGCGCTTCCTCTTCATGAATCATTTCTCTACCTATCATGCTTAAAACACGTGAAAAAATGCAAGAACCTTGGAATTAACAACTGAAATATTTGCTACTAATCAAAATTTTTGATGACCCGGCATAATTAACCAACCGAATTAAAAAAAATTACAGCAATTCCCATTAATCGAAGTACTTTCGCCTATAAAGTAAAAATATTTCTACACATACCGATCGGAACGGTACGTTCTTTCGCAATCAAAATAATTACTCACATTCAGCAACCGTAACATCATCGGCGTGATTCAAGCCCGTTCCTGCCGTTACCGGTACATTCGTCTAGTGTCTGCTGTTGCGATCGCTTTTCCCAGATGTCGATACAGCCGAATCGTCAACCTTAGAAGGAAAGAGAAAGCGAAATTTTACGACGCGAAGAAGAAAATAAAACGCTCAACTATGCAAATCGATAGCAGAAGACTCCATTAAGGCCGGGGATGACTGGGAATGCGTAATTAAAAATTTCAAGGACCGAATCCTATAATACCGCGATCTTGAGCCGTTTTAGACGGTGGCGGAACATCTTTATTATTCAATGAAGGCGATAGCCGTAACAAGACTCGAGCGTAATTAAAAAGAAGACGACGAAACAGGACGAAGTGGCATGTTATGCAAAATAAAGCATTCCATATCTTGGATAAATTTAAATTTACAACGTAGTAGTGCATACTTTAAAGGGAGAAAGGAAAAAAAAGCAAATAATGATGATACCAGTTCAAGCAAATGATTTCTTTAAATTAACTTTAAATAAATATGAAAATATTATAGCTGAAGGCTGATAATTCTGTAAATTATCTATCTCCTATAAGAACCTGGATAAAGAAAAATAATAGATTCGCCAAGCAAAAATATTTGAATTAACATGAAATCAACCGCGTCGCCGATAAATTCGCAAATTACTTTCGGATTTCTCGTTTTCCAATAACAACTTTTTAATATCGCCGTGTATCAGCGCTTAATGCCGAGCGGACGGGCGACGAGGCGATATGGCACAAGGACGAACCGAAGGCAGGACGACCGAGGCGATGCGAGATACGTAGCGGTAGCGAAAGTGTAGGAGCAGTAGCGGGAACGGTAACTCTACCAGTCGGCAATGGTACTTTGGTAGTTTCGTGGAAGGGGCTCCCAATTCGCGGGTTATCGATTCATCGACCCTGCACGTGCGAGGACTACACCTGTCCTGGCATGTAGAAGAAACAGACTGACTGGGCCCCGTCTAGCAACCTGTATCGACGTGGAAGATTCCAAATCAAGACGGATTCGTAAAGATCATCAAGTTTGCAAATTGGTTTGGTGAATTGTAAAGATTATTTTCGAAAGGCGTTGTATATTCCCGAACACTCTGGATGGGTGAAATTAATTTTTGAAAATTTTCCATTCTTCCTATGCTCGTAACTCGCTAACGATGAGAGGCAAAGAAAAAATTTTAAGACGAAAATTGTTTGTTTTTATCAATATTTATTGTTAGTTGTGGCTATGTTTTGCGTAGGCTGCTTCTTAAATCCTGTCTCCTTTCCTTTTCCGTTAAATCCAAATCCTTCTTCTTGAAATCCTCTCTGATGGTTTCTCTTTTTGTTTCAGCTTCTATCCTGCTTTATTTTCTTCGGAATCCTTCTTCGATTGCTTTTAAAATAATTTTAAATCGATGTAAAATAAAAGTATTGGTTTAAATTAAGTGTCTAGTTGGATTTACCAGAATATGTCTGCTATCTCAACTATTTACATTTTATTATTTAATAAAAATAATACCGGACAACCCTGGGACAAAACACACATATTTTGTCCCAGTGTTGTCGGGTATTATTTTTATTGTTACAATAACGTCTGCCGACGTTTCGCTCTCAGTTGCATGGAGCTTCTTCTGGACTGCTGCATGTTGTGAGAAGAATATTGGAACGGTTTTTAATATGGCAGTAAATTTAATAACCTGGGTAGAACGTAGAATATCCTATTTCCCAGGCCAATCATGCTCCAAAGCGCCAGAACGAGAGCGCTATTGAGCGATTGAGATTTAATAATTTCCATATTTCAGCATTTTTTGAAAAAACAATCCTTAAAATGATAAATTGGGGATGGACAACTTTCATAACCAGGGCCCGAAATTCGAAATTAGTATTTTTTGTTTCTCTTTGTTCTAGAAACAGAGTATCGCCTCGTCATTTTTCTAAATTCAAAAATGACGAGACTCCCCATTTTACACCCTTAATGGTTAAACTTCCCGCTGATGGCTTCGACCTACGTTGATGACTTAAGTCAAACAGGGCTTCTCTCTTTATAATGCTGTAATCGCTGCCAACGTCGAGCCAAGCGCGAGCCAACGTTACGCCAATCATCTGTGGTATTAGAAAGGTGGGGATGAACATTCTAATTTCAGATAAAGAAGCCATATAGATATCAGTGAAGGTTAAAGTGAGGGAAGAGATGAAATAATAAATAAGTGTAGTAAATTATAATAATAGAAAATAGAAAATCCGAATATTTGTTTTTGGTATTTAGAAATCTCCGCATCTTCTTCCTTTTTTATATTTTTGTAGAAACTCTGAAGACTGAAGACAAAAGTATCAAAAAAAAAAGACAATGATGATTTAATACAGTTATTTCTTTTTTCATGCTTGTACTTATTATTATAAATTTAAATTTTAAAATTATTATTATTATTTATTTATTTTATTTGTTATTATAAATTATTATTATTAAATATTTAAAATTATTAAATATTATTTATTATTATAAAAAATCCTGCAACCTGCAACGATGACTATTGCAACCAGATTTCGTCTTTTCGAGGTACAGGGGGCCCGGTTTATGTTTTGTCTCCCCCTTGCAACGAATAAATATCGATACTATCTTCCGCGTGGCAAGCCCAAATACTTATGTTCAACAAATAAAAGCACAGAACCGCGTTTATTGGGAATACCATCATCATAAAGTAAAATGGGGAGTAATAAAATCTACCTGCGAATCCTACGATAACCCCAGCGCACGGCTACGAGTGGTAGAAAGTATAGATACATCCTCTCAGGGGGGAGACAAAACGTAAACATGTCACTGTACATTCGTGCATATGCATAAATTTTACGAATAATTTAATTTTAAGTGCGCTCTCGCAAAAAAAAAGAACCCCGTCGAAGAACTCGTTTCGAATTCTCCTTGAGAAAAAGCGGGCGGAGGTCGTTATGTACAAATTGAAAATTTAATGGGACGCTTAATTGTGACGTTGCATAGTGAAGAAGTTAATGAAATATACTTCCGTTGGAGAAGGTAAACACGTCGTAAACGACTTTGCAGCGTTTTTTTTTCTTCGCTTTCGTCTCAAATATGGACGTACAAGGTAAAAAGCTAAGTTAAGTAAGTAAACTTTCGGAATGGTCAAAAATTAAATTTCGGAGAATATTAAATTCTGGAATTAAAAGCTAACAAACAGACAACAGCCAACGTTGATTAGCGTAGGTGAAAACCAACAACTTTAACAACGAAGAAATGTTTGGAAAACCGTAGTTAATTAATCCGTACAATGTTTGTATTTTGTCAAATTCTAACAATTCAGTAACCTATTCAAAGACATCTTTCCTGCGTGTTTCTTACGCTTCGAGACTTTCAACAGTTCTTCCTCCACGCCCCAAACAGCAAACAAATTACGTAATTATCATCTTTCGTCGAAAGCTTTTGTTTGCTCGGAAAAAAATGGGCGCAACCGGTGGAGGAAATTTTATTAGTGTCCTTAATGCACAGCCGTCAAACACTAACGTGGAAAGAATCGATGCTCTCCGCACTCCGATTAAAAGGTATTAAGTTTCCAATTTACTTGCCTCGGATACACCGGCCAAGTTGCAATTGGTAGGAGGCGTCTCGTAACGTAATACAAGTAGAGAATCGTTTCGAGAAACAAACGCGAATTGAAATTGATAGCATTTTTTTTGTGGCACGAAATTGACGTAAAATGAATAGACGTAAGCCCCGAAGGCATGAAATATAAGCATCTGTGGTTGGCTGTAAAATAAGATACAGTTGACAGGAAAATATTGGAATAATATGAAACATTAACGCGATTTCATAATTTTGCTGTACGGCGTTGATCTACTGGAATACTAATAAAATAAGTAACATCCATCTAATTAATATTAATATTAACTTTCTGAAAACGGATAGATGATGTTACGCGAACTCCTTGTGGTAACGCGTCATGCACTCAAAAGCCGAATTAATCCGTCGCTTAAAATAAAAATTTAAACACTAAAACCTTCGGATTTGAATTAAACAGAAGGACTGTCGTCTTTTCCCTTCCCTCCTTTGTTCACGATAGCATTTTTCCAAATTATGTCTAATTGTGGTAAGAAACAATATTTTACATTATGCTGTAAATGTTACGTTATTAACGAACATTTGCAATAGGACGAAAATGGAGCGAAGACAAGCGAGATTGGAACGGAGATACATGTAACTAATAGAATTAAGCTTAGAAGAGACGCGGTCGAAAAACGTAGAAACACGCGAGAGATGGAACCGTGGCGAATGGATTGATGAAGAGAATTGAAAAACTGCCTACTAGAGAAAAAGAACTTAGAGACCTCGACCTAGCTTTAGTAGGTAGTTGGGAGTCTGCCTTCTCGAGGGGGAAATCCATTGCTAGAAACAATGAGTGGTGAAGCAACTGCAATAATAAGAGCTACAAAAAACGGAGAAGGGTTGCCACCAGGTAACAAACTGCAAGAGTCGTAATTCTGAGCCGTGTTCGAAGAGAACTTCAGGATTTCGGCTGAGCAGTTTAAGTTTTGAGCCGGGCTATGCTCAGGTTTAACAACTGTTCAAAACCAAGGAGATAGTTAAAAAAACGTACATGAGTACCATAAAACAGCGCAATACATCTCATGGACCTAACGCATGCTCACATGATCAACTGTTACCTTTCGAGCTGATTTTTCTCAGTCAAGACAGACCTGGGTGCATCGATTGCAGTCGAGAAAACGCAAACGGTGGCTTTGTTGATAATACTAAAAACGTTATTTGTACCGTTTGTCAAACTCAAATATTGGAAAGTAAGCAACGAAGTACACTGCCGCTCAGTGAAGTTCGGTCATACAATAAAAATCTATTATATCACACTGTATACAATTATTAATACATAAAATTAGAAAAATATTAAGCGTACACTCTTTTCTAAGGGATTAAAGCCATAAATTATGATGTAAAGTAGAAATATTGCGACAACCACAATAAAGTCCCTTTTATTATCGTTCCAAGAATTTCTCGGAAGTACCGATCTTTCGAAACGGGTCGTTTGGGGATTATTAACGAACAATACATTTAGGAAATATACCGCAGGATCATTCTTGTTTATTTATCACAGGCGTAAAGATATAAATTTGCTTCATTTTACTGTTAAACGTGTGTTGGTGTGCATCTGCCGTTTTCTGCGCGAAAGTTTTAAGAAAATTTACTTCAAAATGGCACGTGGCAAGCCTACCAGTGTAGAAAAACGTTCACGCATTATTACGCTGTTCGAAGAAGGATATTCGGCGCGACAAATTGCTGAAAAAATAAATATGAGAAGTTCAACAGAAAATGAGATCATAAATCGGATAACTGGAACTATAGAAAATCGTGTTCGTCCCGGAGCATCTAGGAAAACAACAAAAGCTGAAGATTCGAGAATTGTATTATTAAGCGAACGCAATAGAAAATTAACAGCGCCACAAATAGCAGCCGAAGTCAATTGCGGCCGCGAAGAACAAGTTTCGGCGAGTACGGTGAAACGTCGACTTCAACAAGCGGACCTTCATAGACGCATTGCCATTGGAAAACCTTTATTACGTCGGGGCAACAGAGCAAAACGGCTATAGTGGGCCCGTTCTCATCTAGATTGGTCGTTAGAAGATTGGAAACACGTGCTTTGGAGTGACGAGTCAAAGTTTGAGGTTTTTGGGCAAAATCGACGAGTTTATGTCCGAAGATCTAAAACCGAAAAGTGATCCCGAACAGCATTGTGCCAACAGTGAAGCAAGGGCGTAGTTCTGCGTTAGTGTGGGGATGTTTCTCCTTTGCTGGGGCGGGAGATTTATGCAGAGTGCAGGGTGTAACGAGGAAGGAAATTTATTTTGCAATACTCCAGAATCATGCAGCGCCATCAGGATTGCGTATAATAGGCCGTAACTTTACATTTATGCATGACAACGACCCGAAACACACTGCGTTAATGTGTAAGAACCATCTAAAGGAGCAAGAAGAACAGCATACCCTGAAAGTAATAACATGGCCCCCACAAAGCCCAGATTTGAACCCGATAGAGTTGTTGTAGGATGAACTGGACAGGAGGATCCGAAAAATATGCCCGACTTCACAAGAACATTTACGGAATATTCTGCAACACGAATGGATTAATATTCCACAATCCGTTTTAACAAAACTTATCGAAAGAATGCCTAGAATAGTTCGAGCGGTGATTAACAGCAAAGGAGGTTTTTTCGATGAAAAAAAAAATATAACGTTCAGTATGTTATATTAGGCCGGAATAACTTTTTATTTATTTATTTTTGTCTTTTTTACCTGTACATACAATAAAATTGCATTTTGTTTTTAGTTTCGTTTGTTTCTGTAACCTTTTCATGTTTTTTACCAACCGACCGAACTTCTCTGACCGACAGTGTATATCTAACGCGGCATGTAAAAATCATTGCTAGAAGGCTGAAAAACAGCACCCATTTTTATATAAAATCTAACAAAAGTAAGTATTGTGTGGTCATCTTCGATAAAGATGATTATTTCAATCAGATCGCACAGTTTCCATTCTAAAATTAGGCGAAAATCCTCCGTTAAAAGCGATCTGCACTAATTGCCGCAATTGTAGAAGTTTTCATCTTTTTCTATGTGAAATGTTTCATGCGTCAATAAGACTAAATGCACTCATATTATTCGAATCATATCGAAAATCTGCGACTTCCTTAAAATAACGCGCACAATTAATATGAGTCACTCCTTCGCTTTCTGATACGCAATGTTTTATCAACTAACAATAGCAAAAATAGAATTTTAAGCACCTGTAACGTAATCTTTGTTTAATTTCTCGCATTTGTCGAATAGTGAGTAAGTGCGGCGTTGTTTTATTCGCGCTAGTAACAACCAGACCCGCTTCAAAACATTACTTTTTTTCGATCGATTCGCACCTCGATTACTTTCGCGTTTGGCACATGTCCAAACAACTTAGAAGCACCGCTCGTGCCCGTATCGCTTCACGCGGTAAACTTCCACGCGCTCTGTTTATAAACATCCGATATATGAACGATTTGTTGTCGACCAGACGCATTATGCATATATTTTCAGGACCATTGCGAGACCGACAGGAGGAAATACGCTTGGTATATGCATGAGTCTCGTTTGTTGACAGCCTCAATGCTATCGTTACCGCTTTTTTTTTTCTTCTCCTTTTCCGACGGTAGTGACTAATACGGCCTCCCGTAATTTACCAGAAAATAAACTAAATCTCGCGTTATGCGATCTCTATCGCGCGAACGAAGGTCGACACGCTAACGACGCCGCCAGCGGAAACCGAAGGAGAAATAAATCTTGCGAGGAACACGCGAAGTCTTCAAGGGTGAATATAAACAGAAGACCAGAAAAATAATCAGATTGCTCGAAACCATCCAAGTACTTGAAGTTGAATAAATAAAGGAAAGGAAAGGAAAGGAAAACGTGCATGTGAAGGCAAATATAAACACAAACATATTTTTTTATTCTTGTACTGCGTTCAAAGCTTATGACCAACATTATTAATATTTTCTGCCACCAACGGACGGTTAAGGTAGGACAAATTCCAAAGCTCGATGAAACACCTGAAGAAGTTGGTTAAACGAGCATGGGAAAGGGTGGAAAATTCCAGCGGCTAAAAAAGGTAAGAAGGATTGAAAACGTGATAAAAGAAGAGGAATGGGAACTATATAGGAGAGGATCAATCCAATAAGCGAAGAGATAAGAAAGAAAAGAGTAATCCTCGACTCCCGGCGGTGTGCATGGGCTGCATAGAAGAAGAATAAAGGAATCAAAGACCTATGTCTACGATGGAAAAAGGACAAAAGCGCGGGTAATTGAAAATGGGCCAGAACAAGAATTGCTCGGACCTAGCTACTCGGACCGTAATTGGGTAAGTCCTGGAGACACCTGCCATTTGCACGAACGGCGTTCTTTTAGCGGCGTTTCCAACGGTGCTACTATCCCATAAAACCATGCCAACTCGTGTATCTTTCAAATGTCTCATTTTGTAAATTTACCTTGAGATTCGTTAGTTTAGCTCGTGCGTCCCAAAACTTTCCAGAAAGTGACTCATTGCTCAGCCGGCTACTCCCCTTCTTGATATAAATCCAACAAAAACGATTGCATGTCGCGGTAAGATAAAAATTACCCAACCACGTTGAAGGTCAATATCGCCACTTTGAGTTGTTCCGAACCAAGATGACGATGCCGTATTTTAACGATTCCAAAAATAACCAGCATTCGTTGCTTCCAGCTTTCATTGAATCGATAAAGCATATTAAATATAAATATAGATAAGATTGGAAAGAAGTGATTGAGGAGTTGAACTTTAGAAGTTAACGTTACTATTTTAAGAACGCGGGGATTACCTTGATTTATTTTCTTTTTAAACAGACTATACTTGATGGTAGCAAGGACTGCGGGGTAGTATGGCAAAGAACACAAAAGCATCGGAACGCTCCTCACCGTACAAGTTTAATCGATTAATCCGGGACAGCTGTTTCGAGTATCGACGCATCCTGCAATTGCGGACGTATTTCAAGGAGATTTGAAGAGTTTTGAGCTTTATCAGGATTTAATCCAGGCTGGATTCTCGAAACTTAAATCTTGTGTTGAACGTTTGCTTAATATTATCAAATGCCAAACTTTTACAAAAAATTCTTACAGACATAGATTATTGAATGTGTATTGTATTGAACATCATGGAAAATTGAGAATTTTACTTCTCCAAGTTTAAATTTTAAATGTCGGCGATGTGGAAATATCAAAATGTTGAACTATCGTGCTTGATGGCATGACAGCCCTTTTCTCTACTTAACACAAAACATTCAATTTTAATTATTCCATCAATTTTCATTCATTTTCACCCTCTTTCAAAAGCTTTAAAAGAACATACACACAACAATACCTACAATAATACATGGTAAAATTTTTATATTAATTAATGCATTTATGCTCTAGAAAATATAATATAAGTAATTAAAAATACTTTTATATCATTAAACAGCACGTAGTCAGAAGTGTTCCAATTAAAATAAATTACACCTGCGTGTAACGTTCTTTCTGTTCTAAATATAAGAACAAACATTGTTTCTCTTCAATCGTAAGAAAAAAAACACCATTTTAAAACTTTCTAAAAATTATTCAAGTTGAGTAATTATTCTCCAAACAATCCCAGTTCAGTGTTATAAGACAATTATTCTTGTGACACAGACTGGCGTTATCAGAAAACGATGGCATTTATGTCATTTACATGATAACAATATCACTCTCTATAACAACAATCGAAAATTTTATTAATTAAGTTATGGTTACGATGGATAAAACAAGAAAAAAAAACTATTTTGTTTATAAATTCTTAAGTCGAAGTCGTTTAAATAAATTACCTACATCCTCGTGGATTTCAAGAAAAATGTTATTCATTGTAAATAAATATTTAATTATTGTACGCGGAGAGATGTGAAAGAAGTAAACAGTGTTGATGAATAATTGGCGCGAATTGCATGACTAATTCTATTATTTTCGTTCTTCGTCGTGTATTATTGCTGCGTTTGCAAAAAAAAAAAATTATGGATGATGGAAAATAAATAAAAAATATTTATCGAAATTTAATTCGAAATAATCAAAATTTTCGCTTAACACCCTAAAATAAAATTAAATAAAAAAAAAATACTACTCACCCAAAGTCCGCTATAAATGAAAAACAATTCCGTTGCCGCCTTCTAACTGACACCTATCAAAATCATATGGTGCCCCCCTCAACGGCTCTGTTCGGCGTCTTTTTCTTTAACGTAAGCACATGCACAACTATCATAGCAACTTCTTGCACCGTACTGTTGCTAAAGTCTGTGAATACAAACAGAACGGTAGCGAATGCACGGTCCGCGCGAGTCTAGTGGGGATAGTCTATTAAGGATCAGACTGTTACATGGCGAAAGCTCCGCCTTTATTGTGTTCATCGTTCGTGAATCATTTGTGAAATCGAAAGCTCCGCTTCGGAAGCTCGGCGGCGTAACAGGCGACAACCCCTCTCGTAACGCCTAACGATTAGGCAACACTTCAAATTTTGATCGGTTCGAGAGATCGAACTGCAGCTTTTGAATTATTCATGAAGCTCTAAGACATGTTCCACGTACTATCAGAGGTGGAAACGATGAGTTTCGCGTTTAATGAGCTATGAATAACACCTAAGTTTTTGAAAAAAAAATTATTCTAAACAGAAAAGAAAAATAAATAACCGTGACTGCAATAATTATATTTTAATTATATTTTTAAAGCCAGGTTTTAGTCATTATCAGTCTTCTTTATCTCAATTTTAAGGAAACTTCAAAATGTGTGGAAACTTTTCCAGTTGTGGCATTTATAACGGAGTCTAATCTCCATTGGATAAAGTACAGCGCTCGAGAAAGAGCGCTTATGAATATACGAGGGGGCCATTCGCCCCCGAGAAGTACTTCAATTATCTGGACACCGGTGAAAAAATCATCTTTGCTAGTATTTTGGTTGTTTTCGCTCTCGAGACCTGCTGTGAGGATCTGTATACTCTCAATTAGGCCTCCGAGAACCTGGCAGATCCTATAGCTCGTACTTTTCCCATCGTTGCTTCCTGCAATCTTCTTAACCAGGACTTGTTTATTAACTTCATATCACATTGCTTTGGAGCACTGCTCATCATATCTATCTTTGCTTTCTAGCTGCCTCTTCGTTTTCTTGGCAACCTGTTTTCGCATAAGTCCCAAATCCTGGCTCGTCTCCTGTATATCAATTTCAGCTCTGAAGACAGCGTTAGTTACACCTTCCGGCTGATACCCAAAAGTCAATTTGAATGGTATTTTTCCAGTTCTGGCGGAGTCTAATCCCCATTGTGCAAAGTAGAGAGGGACATCTCTCGCTTATATAAGCGAATGTGAAATATTTTGGTAAAAATTTAATTTTTTTTCCAAGTTTAGGCCAGCAGTAGCAAAAATATAACACTTGAACCCATGGGCGTAGCCAGAGGAGGGCAGAGAGGAGCCATGTGCCTCGTATCAAGGCAATAATGAATCACTTACATAACCGATTGATAGGAAAAATTCTTTAAAAACCAAGTTACAAACGGGCGCATATTTCATATTAACGAATGGAAAAAACAAGAGTGCGTGTGCAGTAATGAGAATGAAAGGAGAATTATCGGCTCTACATCCATTTAAGCCATCCAGATTGTGAGTTAGTGAACAGATTTTGGGCATAGGTATATCAATGTATTACGCAAAGTTTAATACAGCAATAAAATTATTTTACATGCAAAATGTTTATTATAAAATCCTCGAAGTTACGACATGAAAACTATAAAAAATTGGCCAACTCATCCGCACATGTACTCAATATGCAAATATAAATAAAATAGTTGTAGTTAGCGATTATTTTATCGATGAAACATTTCACAACTTACTATAAAATAAAAATTACGGCATTTTTTCAATTAAACACAACATCCGCTCTAAAACTTGCTTATTACTAGACACACATTGATCTATCGTATAAGGCGGAGATATGCTAAAGACGTCTTGAATTTTCAAAACAGCACCGTCTTCATTTACATCGATGAGATTCTTCTTAAACCAATTCTTCATCCGAACTTTCCGTTCTTCTATATCACTTTCGAATACCAGCGTATTGTCAGGGAAACTTGAGGAAGCACTATGTTCCTCGTGATTAACTTCTACAGATGCTATTGCGTGGGACATAAGCAATTTGAAGCTCTTTTTGGACTCATTCGTAAGAATAACAGTCTTGGAAATTGGATCTATGACATGTACGGTTCCTTCGTGCGTCTCTTTATCTATTGTAACGATATTAACGCTTTTTCCTATCAAAGATCTCAAATTAATAGGATCATCTTGAAATAAACAATCCATTTTTGAAATTAATATGTTGTTTAAACATATTTTAAGGTTAGGTTAGAAATACGAATGCCGGTGTAAAATGAAAATCACTAAAAAATCACTGTTTTCAATAGAGCCAACCTAAAAACTGAAATATATCTGTATCTAACGTCGTTTCAGTTTGCACGTTTTTGTGACAAATTTCTAGAATTTTACAAGGAATCTCTAGCTTCGTTCGATATTTCGCAAAACAATCAAAATGATGGTAAGTAAAGCAATATTTCACTTAATAGTTCTTTGAATAAATTCCGTAAGTTTAAAATTCATTCATAACTCGTGCTTGGGCTAAAAAAAAGGGTTTGCCGGTCCCAAACACATGACTCTAAAATCGTATTTATTTTCACACAGCAACCGCAAATTCTCCTCCTCAAAGAGGGTACTGATACATCACAAGGAAAACCTCAGCTTATCTCGAACATAAATGCTTGCCAACAAGTCGTTGATTCGGTACGGACAACTTTGGGGCCCAGAGGTATGGATAAGTTGATCGTCGAGAGGAACGGTAAAGCTACCATTTCGAACGATGGTGCTACGATTATGAAATTGTTGGATATCGTACATCCTGCCGCTAAAACCCTAGTCGATATTGCCAAATCGCAAGACGCCGAAGTTGGCGATGGTACAACTAGCGTTGTATTATTGGCCGGTGAATTTTTGAAGCAGATAAAACCATTTGTTGAGGAAGGTGTACATCCACGGATTATAATTAAGGCTGTTCGGAGATCTTTAAATTTATGTCTAGAGAAAATTACCGAATTAGCAGTTAAAATCAGTAAAGATAATGCGCAAGAATTTAGAGCTCTATTGGAGAAATGCGGTGCCACAGCTTTAAGTTCAAAATTGATCCATCAGCAGCGCGATTTCTTTTCGAAAATGGTTGTCGATGCTGTTTTGTTATTAGACGATCTCCTCCCATTAAATATGATAGAAATTAAGAAGGTACAAGGCGGAGCTTTGGAAGATTCCTTATTAGTAGGTGGCGTAGCTTTTAAAAAAACATTTTCTTACGCCGGCTTTGAGATGCAACCAAAAATCTATAAAAATTGCAAAATAGCATTATTGAATATAGAACTGGAATTAAAAGCCGAAAGAGATAATGCTGAAGTACGTGTCAATTCTGTGAAGGAATATCAAAAAATAGTTGATGCCGAGTGGAATATACTCTACAATAAATTACGAAAGATACATGAATCTGGCGCGCAAGTTGTATTATCCAAGCTACCTATTGGGGATGTTGCCACACAATATTTTGCTGATCGGTATGTAAAATACTTCACAATACCTTAAAAATAACTATGAAATTAATTTATTTCAGCGATATGTTTTGTGCCGGTCGTGTTCCCGAAGAAGATCTCAAACGAACAATGAAAGCCTGTGGCGGAGCTATAATGACCACCGTAAATGATTTAAACGAAGGTGTCCTTGGCAAATGTGCTTTATTCGAAGAGAAACAAATCGGAGGTGAACGTTATAACCTCTTCACCGGTTGTCCTGAAGCTAGAACCTGCACGCTGATCCTCAGAGGTGGTGCCGAGCAATTCCTTGATGAAACCGAACGTTCATTGCACGATGCCATCATGATTGTCCGACGTACCATCAAAAATGATGCAGTTGTAGCTGGCGGGGGCGCTATCGAGATGGAACTTTCGAAAATGCTTAGAGATCACTCGCGAACAATTGCCGGAAAGGAACAACTGTTGATCGGTGCGGTCGCCAAAGCCTTGGAGATCATACCAAGGCAACTATGTGACAATGCAGGCTTTGATGCTACGAATATCTTGAATAAATTGAGACAAAAGCATGCGCAGGGTCAATGCTGGTACGGCGTGGATATCAACAAAGAGGATATCAGCGATAACTTCGAAGCTTGCGTTTGGGAACCGGCAATTGTTAAGGTGAACGCGCTTACTGCAGCTTGTGAAGCGACTTGTCTGATTTTATCAGTAGACGAGACGATTAAACACAAGAAACAGGGAGATGATGCGGCTGATCCTTCAATGAGAAGAGGCATGGGTAGACCGATGATGTAATAAAGTATTTTGGTTATTATTTATAACAGTAGAGCCTTGAAGCAATCTAATCCAATAAAGTTGCAATTAATTAATTAACCCAGTAACAATCAATATTATAATTGCTTATCAAAGGACAAAGAGCCTGTTGGGATTAGATTGTTTTTCCTTATCTAATTCTGTTTTTTTTTTTAAGTTCAATCGTTTATTAGTAAAATTAGGATTTTGTTTACTGGAATCTTTCTTCAGCTTTTGCATCTGAATAAACATTCACATATAACTTAATTATTGAAGACATTAGATCGGATTTTGTCACGACTTTTGTGTATATTGAATAATAAAAGCTTTAAAAATTTCTTTGAATTGTTTTGTTTGGGACAAGGAGAAAGATATAGTCTACTATAGCAAACTCCAAGAGTGGTTGTTTTTAAGGCTTTGATGGTGGCGTCTTATACATGGACGGCAGCGCTGGGTGTGAGGGACACCCATGTTTTAGGGACAGAAGCAATATGCTTAATCTTGCTATTTTTCTTACAAAAATAGCATCTCTTGTTTCCTCTTGAATTGTTGCTGCAAAATTAATATCTACGAAAGTGCTGATTGTTTCTTGCCTATGTTGCCATATTTTGCGCAATAGGTTTTACCCTAGCGATCGTCTTTTTGGGTGTGGATTTGTTAGTTTCAAAGCTAAGTTTATTTTCGTCTAATTATATTTCTCGCTTCCGCTTATTGATGGCGTTATTACTCCAGAGTCGCGACTGTTATAATAACTAGGACGGCACTTCGTATGTTGCGCAGTCATGCCTCTCTGATAACCAAATTCAGGCGAAAATATTGATTGTCCTCTGGTGAAATTGTGAAGTTTTCCTGCCTCTGCTTTTTTTTTTTTTTACTAAATTATATCGTCCCCCCAGATACTGGCTGAATAAGACCAAAGATTCAGTATGGCACCTTTGCCTGCTTTTCAACCATGAAGTCTTTTGCCGTCCCAGTATTACCAACAAAGTTCTGGAATGACCCAAGAAACATTCCGCAGGATTCTGTCGATGTATCTGTACTATTTATTCAAAATTAATGTTTCTTGTAATTCGTTACATTTACAGTACAATGAATACTTGGGAAAATTTCATATCTTCTTTGCCTGATGAAGAGTGTTTGAAGTAAAGAAAATTATAGCACCTATACTTTTCTAGCTTTTCTCGCCTTTCTAATTGGTGGAGTATTGATGTAAACAAATCAGCGACGGTCGGTGATGACGTAAACCGCATATTGTAATATGCAACGGAAATACACGAGGAAGTCGAAACGTCGTGCGTGACCCCCGGGATACGTCATCCCCCAACCACCGCTATTAATGTCTAATATTTATTCCATATTAAATGTTATTAATACCTATAGAAGCAAATATATTATCTCATTTTTTAAATACTAAATGGGACTGCAGGATGTCATTGTCAAACAGAGTGCTGCCAAGTCTGGTGAAATTTCACTAATGCTGGTAATTTTACATTACTTTTTATGTAAACTGTCTCGTACGCATCTAATTCTCGCGGCCACGTTACGTTTTTAATCAATTTTAAATCTTCTAATTTAATACTATGCCCGGTTTCATTTATATGTTGTGCCACACTCGACGCGTCCAATCTGCCGTAGCGATAATTTTTTATATGTTCTTTGAATCTAGTTTCTATCGCTCTTGTTGTTTGACCAATATAGGCTTTGTGTCCTCGAAACGGCCGTCCCGGATTATTTATTATACCGCGAAGGGTATTACTTGTTTTTTTTTTTTTTTTTTTTTTTACAGAAATAAAACAACGTATTTTTTTCTAATATGTATTAACTGTTTTATTTGAAATTAGAATTGGTAAATATATAGTATATTATCGTAAATAGCACTAGAAGCTTCTATTTATATCGTACATAAATATTAAACTCCACTAAAAAGCAAAAAAGTTACATACGACAAAGTCATCAGTTTGTTTTAAATATCTTATAATTAATTTACTTTTGTTTTTTTTTAACAATAATTTCTTCTTCAAATCAATCGTAGTTAATTGTTTATTGTTATCACTTATGTAAGGTTCCACATTCACAAAAATACAATCTCGTCTAGTTATTTCAATAATATCGATCAATTATTATTAGAATTATCAATTAGACATCGTTTGATTCAACGCTGTTATATATACTTTGTATTTATCTATTTATATAATAAGAAAGGTGATCCCTATATATATATATATATATGTATATATATCAATTAATTTTAAATTAATCTGCTGCATTTTCTCCTTATTAAATTTTCAAATATTTACACGTACAAATAATCATCAGTTAATCAAATTTAATCGTATTGTTTATTGTTAATTCTCATTAACTTTTTTTTACATTTTACACTTACATATAAAACAATATATGTGGTTGATGTAATAATATTGTAAATATATGTAATAGTAGTTCTTTCATATATATATAATTAATTAATTAATTAATTAATTAATAGTAGTAGTGGTTGTTAATTAATTAATATTAATATTGCTAGTTGTATAATGCACATATTGCACTTGTGAGGATATGTGTACGGACAACAACAAATGATCATATTAAATCGATATAACAATCATTATCAGCGAACAAATCTGTATAATAGAACGTAAGGAAATGAGCAACAATCATACAACAAACGGAAACAAATAGAATCCTTTTGTATAAATTTAGTAAAGGTGAAAAGTCAATTAAGCAAGGTAGAAAATGCTCTCTAACATAATTAACCTTTATTTCATACAAAAGTTTAAAAAAGAAGAACTATTCAAAACTTTCATAAATAATACCCTTTTTGGAACATAATCCAAAATTCCATGACCTTGAATCAGAAGAATATTTTTGGACGCACACCGAGAAAAGAATCTATTAGTTACAGCCTTCGAACTGTATAAAAGGATATACAAGCTTCCACTACAGCCGGAAGTCCATTGTTTGCAATTAGACCGATAACGTTTTTGATTTCATCCAATTCAAAGTCACCTCCACGTAGAAGACATCCAAAATAATCGATTCATTTAAAATTCCAATAATTTCCCCAAATAAGAGCGTCGGAATTCTAAAATTTAAAGTTTTTCCAGCTTAAGAAAATCGATAATAACGATAACAGTACAAAAAAAGTACTACTTTACGTCGTTGCCGATCAAATACATCTTATGAAAAAATAAATTTAATTCGGAGATGGAAAAAAACAAGATTATTTTAAATATCATCCACGTGCCGCACACCTGACCGTTAAAAGAGTAAAAAATTACGTGGGACTTATTCAGTAAAAAATCCTTAAAAATAATCGACAAGAAAAAGATATAAAGAATAAAAAAAAATATATCACAGGAGAATTTAATTTTAAATATATCGGATTACACGAAATAATGTTCGCCTTTCTTTGTGCAGTCGACAAGTTCCAAATCGTTTTGAAGCTCAAAAAATTCGCGCATGTATAATTTGTACACGAAGGAGCGAACAAATCGCACATCCAAATCGTTCGGATTACTTTGATCCTCATCGTACAAAAAAAAAAAATACCCCAAAAGAAACGATTTGAACTACAACAGATTATCGGCAAGTATTATTTCAGTGTCCCTGAATAAATCCCAGTTATAACAATTAACAAGTAAACCAGGAGAAAAGAACATTAATAATATGCGTGCACTATAAAGCTATATGAGCATGGTTTTATGCCAATTTGTGCTGTGGAAATTAAAATTATGTTAAAAGTAAAACAAGACAATCCCGACTATGTCGATGGGTTAAAAAAAAATAATTTGGAAAAAGTTAGCAATTAACTGAAATTGTAACAAATTCACCGATGAAACAATTAATTAATTATCATAAAAAAAATTAATAAATAAAAGTCTTTATTATTGTAAAATGAGACACTTTTTTTTTTAATTTGATTGAAAGGATTTTAATCTAATAAACAAATCAACATTAGAGCCATATAAGCATTTACACACGTTTTCTGCATAATGCTCAATTAATATAAACTCTTGATAAATAAAAAATTCAAAAATACTAATAAGTACGCGCAGGCCAGAACTATTACGGAATTTCAATTTAAAGCGAACTCCCTAAATTAAAAACAAAAAAAAATTAAATCTTCAAAGTGTCTCCGTAGATTTAAAACGAATGCCTTACGAATATCGATTAAACAAAAAGTACGAACGTCCAAAATTATAAAGAATACACAATTAAAAATTACACATATACACGTCGATTACTTCTACATACCTAAAGTACTAAAAAGAAGGTAAATCGCACACATGACTTGTACAATGTTGTATTATAAAGGCACAGCTATGACAATGAAACTCGTAGAAAGTATTATAAACAACAAGAGGGTTATTCTCCATATTCGTCTTGTTTTTATTTTATTTTTTTTTTTGTGTTATTCTGATATTTCTTTTTGATCTTCCGGAGCGTTTTTAGGAGGAGGGCGTAAGAAATGTGTTAAACATCACGATATAGACTATAAATTAAACGCGTCACTATCACTAATTTTTAAAAAGGGACATTTTTAGTTATTATTACTGTTAATTGCTAATGTTTCTGCCGCTTTATGCGAAAGCCCGCAATAACGAGGATTCTTTTTTGCTTCTTGTAAACACGGAGGCTGCAGGCCTTACATTGTACCGTGGCTAGAACATTAGCGGATCCCAAGACTTTCTACGAAATTTCTAACAAATTCTTAGCAAATCGATAGTGCGGGCCTGACGAATTTTAGAAATAATCGAATATTCACCACGTTACAGCTTAAGACCTGTATTATATACACATCAATTAACAAAATGAAAACAAGCAATTCAATAAAATACAGTGCAAATACGGCCCTGTTCAAACCTATTATTGCCTATTATTTAATTTATTTTAGGCAAAGTATATTTTACATTCAGTTTGTTGTGTTTGTATATGAAATGAATTTATTAATTAACGAGTTCTTGGCCGTGTTCAATCTTGTTCTTGTGGAAATGGGCAGAAGGGGTTTTTTTTTTTTTTAACGCGGTGTTTAAGAAAGGTCAAAGGTCAAATATATTTGAACAGGACTGTACGATACGTTGTACATATATAAGTCTATTTTATTCTTTAAAAGACACGTGTTTTATTAAAAAGGAAATTAACAATGAAATTAACAATATTTTAAAATTATCTATTTTCTTTTAGTAAACAACATAGAAAAAATTAAATTTCTAATTTTTCATAGGAAATGAAATTTAATCTACGAAATATCTTTTTCCCTTACAACAAAGACTATTGCACGGAATGTTTCGATAAGCTGATAGAATTTCGATTAGTTAATTAATTAAAAAAATACTTTTTAATAATAATAAAAAAAAAATTGTCGTTTTTTTTTAAAGATCTTAATTTAGCACAAGCAAATTTATTTCTAATGAATTTAAAATCAATTCTTACCGAAACAACCCGCGCACAATGTCCGTTTTACATTAAAAATTACATGCTTAAGAAAAAAATAACAATTCTTAAAACGATTTTTTTACGGCAAACATTTTATTATTTTACAAATACAACGGTTGGACCTCAATTATTGGACTATAACTTAAAATTTCCTAAAACATGTCTTCCAATATTTTTTTTTTATTCCCCTTACTTGAGTATAATCAACAATTTTAATTAAAAAAATCTTTGGAAACAGAAAATCGCATTTAGTCTATATTAACGAAGAGTTTCTCAAACCAATTTATTTTCTGTAACCGAAAAAATTATTTTAAATATTATTTTTTTTTTATAGCTTCCACGAGTGATGAAGTAACAAATTTATTGAATATATAAAAAAATCGCTTTAATTTCTTTAACCATAATATACCCTAAATGTAATTTTATCGTATTATCAACTACTTTTGCTTCCGAAATAAGACACGCGGGAAACATGATCGTTCCGTCGAACGACGCGCGATCATATCCAGCATATTTCAAGTGTGAGAGTCATTTAATTTACATTTTACCAAGCGGGATGAGATTTCATAAATATTTTAACCATTACATACTATGTGATTTCACATTTATGAGTTCTACTTAAACGACTTATTCAATAAATGTAAACGGTAGATTCGAAAGCAGGGTTATTCAGAGGTAGATCGCGAAACAGACATTAAATATTATTTTGTATGTATATATTTTTTTTTTAATTACTTAGGTTTAATGTAATTTTACACACATGTAAAGCCCATCGTATTTTTTTTTTTTTTTTTTTTTTTTTTT
>LR736887.1:2600260-2611275 GCA_902654985.2 Oryctes borbonicus
TTTTTTTTTTTTTTTAACTAATTAGTTGGATTTAGATTTTTATGTTATTTTTTTTTCAGCAATGTAATCTGTATGGTGTCCAGTCGTATCATTTTTTTTTACATATACATATCTTTCTTCTTTTAATCGTAGGCTAGATACTAATATATATATTGTATTTATTTTCATTTTATTTAAATATATACTGGCAGCGGCTAACATGGCACTGGCGAAAATGGGTTGTTATGTAAATTAATTTTTTTTTTGCTTTTCGGAGTGTATACTATCATATTATAATCAATTAAATTGTCTCCTTCTAGATGCTTGCAGCAATGAACAGATTAGAGTTTGACAAACCGTAAACTAGAAGAGCTAGAAGTAGTTTGTTCACGTACAAGATGATCTCTCCTGCTGATTTCTTTTGCGTTGCGGAGATCCTTTTTCAACAATATGTATAAACTAACTATTACAGTTAAAGCGGTGAAGGTGTTCTTTGTTTGCTGTTCTACGCTTCAGTTATCTTCTCGTATCTCTGGGAAGGTGTTCGGTATTGATGGGTGTTTGTCGTGGTCCACTGCGTTTGTCTGCCGAATTTAGTCGCTGTTGTTGAAATATTCCGATGCGTTGCCGCGGCAAATCGGACAAGTTCTATTCGACTGTAATTAAAACAAGAGGTATCGTTATAATAATGCAATTTTCTCAATCTTAAAAAGTCAATGTCATAAGATAAAATAAGATTTTTTTTTAAACGTCGTTGGTTACATAAATCTTAATAGCTCTACAAATTCTTGTATACAAGGTGTTCAATTTGAACCCTGTTCTATGGGGAACTTTTTTGTTTTTAAACATACAGGAACGGTTAAATTACGAAATAGATTCGGATTCTCGTAGCAGAAAAGCAATCGACTGCACCAATTCATCGGAAATGACTCTAACTTTAGTTTTTTTAAATGGAACACCTCGTATATTTTTACATTTTCGCCATCTACGAATCATTCTGCAGCTGAATGCATCATCTTAGAAAACTAATACTTTCACTTGTTTTTACTGTACTAAGAAACAAAATATTGTTTATTTTTCGTCAAATTTTTTTGCGCTTTATATTTTTACTCTAGCCTGTTTTATTTTATGAATTTCCATTGGTAAGAATTGGACCAACCTTTTTCTATTCACTGCATTATAAATTACTCATATAGAGCCAACATGGATTATCTACGTTTATTTCTGTAAAATGTACGGCCACTCCTTTGTTAGTCGAACAAATGCACCTTTCATATGACAAAGACATACGATGGACGTATATTACCATTAACACACGTCTTTTCCACGGGAATGCGACTGAAATAGAAACGTAAGGGGTGAGTTTGACAGCTAACGACTCGATCAATTGATCTTTAACACCCTTAACGTTTCTTTCAAAGACGTTTTTTAACGACATTTTCTTTCAACAAATTCTTACACTAATTTCGCACTACCCTATGTGATCGCAGCCTTACGGCACTAAGATTCCTTTTTTTCCCAAATAAAGAGCTGATCTAATATCTGCATTTTTCGATGAGAAAATACAAATTTTACATTAAATAATTATTAAATCGAACTTACCCGCAGCCATTTATCGACGCATTTCGCGTGGAACTCGTGCGAGCACGGTAACACCCTAAGCAACTGTCTGGCCTCGAAATCGCACATGCAGACAACGCAGGAAGTCTGATCGCCCTGATGAGTGTCCGCGTTGAACTTATAGCTGAGCAGCTGCTCGATCTCCGGCTTCGCTAGGCCTCTCGGTTTCGCCTCACCTAGACGTTCAGCCAGGTTGAGCAGCGCCTCGTAGTTTTCGGTTTCCGTCGAGTCCGAGCTGCTTAGATCTGTCTGGTTGAACGGCGACATGGGCGGATTCGAGAACATGGCGAGGAAGTGCAGGAGGAAACCTGAGTACTGAGCGGGGGCGGGCACCAGGGTGCCGTTGTGATGCCAGCGTGTCCGCGGCGGCGGTAAACGGGCGCTACGGTGCTGTCTCGAACGGGCGTGAAGCAGATCCAGCTGGTTACCGCGCGGCTCCGCCGGTAAGAAGAACGACGGCGGCGGGGAGACTTGTAGGGGCGAGACGTGAAGGGGTGGAGCCCCGTGAAGAGGCGTATGGGTGTGAGTGTGGTGTTCATTGAGGAGCTCCAGTTCAATACCATCAGGGCGCTATAAAAAAAAATGCAAAAGTTCATACGTTAGGACCTCACTGTACCTCGTAATGGAAAATTTTTTTTTAATTGAAAATATTCATATTAATATTGTAGTAGCCACTTACCTGTGGAGCTAGATTCTGATGTGGATGCGGATAGTGTTGATTAGGCACCGAGAGGGCGTTAGGCGTGTTCGGGAAAGCGCCGTAGCCTTGATGAGGTAAGCAACCGGGAAATTGTTGGGCGACGATCTGCGGAGGTGCGTGGTACATGTTGTGCACGTGACAGCTGTGCATGTGGGGCGGAGCGCCAGGTGGCGCTGAGCATAGAGAGATGTGCGGCGTATAATTCCATATACCGTCGTGGTTCATCGGAACAACAGGAACCTGTACACGAAATTAAATCGATAACTCTCGTCTGTTATTGTTTTCATCTGTTTCTCAACAAGATTACCTGATTTATATCCATTACCATAGCGGACTGGTGGGGATGAGCGACCGGAGGTGGACTTGGTAGGAAAGTTTGATGGTGTGTATGCGTAAATTCATTTCTATCACGGTAACGTTGTCTTCTCAGCGGGGGACTTCCCTGATTATCAAGAAAATTGCATAAATTAATTTATACAAGTCTTTAGGCAACAATTTTTAATTACTTAATCTTGAATTATATAATAAAGTATTTAACATCTTTGTTGCGAGCGATCAATAATAATACACTGGTAGAATTTAGAATGTGATTTTTTTAGCATCCTGTATAATGTTTATCACCATACAGCGCGTCCAAAAAGTCTGGAAATACCCAAATAACAACGTACTCGATATTTTTTGAGAAAAATCATAAAACATGTTAATTAATGTTCTAAAAAAAAAATTTTTTTAATGGGAGTAGTATCGTTTTACAATGACCTCGAAAAAATTCTTACGTCATGCTTTTTATAATGGCAATATAGCAATTATTTTCCGACGAAGGTACATAGAACTGTCAATAGACAAAACTGTAGATACTGAACACGTCAGAATCCACACCCTGTACATGAAGCACATACTGAGTATCCTGAGAAAATAAATGTATGGGCTAGCACAATCGATGACAAAATTGTGAGGCAATGTAATTGCAGATTTTAAGGGACGAGCTAATTCCTGAGTTGGCAGTACTTTACCCCAATAAAGAAAATCCCGATTTACCCAACTAGAGAATATGGTTACAGCAGGAGGGGCCCCTCGGCATTATACAAGAATATGTCGATATCATGGTGACATGATCAAAAACTGATGGATTGGGAGCAGAGGGTCAATCAAGTGGCCAGCAAGATCTGCCGACTTAACCTCACCTGATTACTTTTTGTGGAGTTACTTAAAAAAGTAAAGTAAACGTTACTAAACCTCACAATACAACAACAAATACCCAGAAGTAATACTTGCCGTTCAGATTGAATCTTATTATGGTGTAGAAATTTGCCCAGCCGTCCAAGGCCAACATTTTCAACTCTTTTATGAATAAACTTTCTTATGTAAGGTATGACTATTTCTTAATCTAGCCTATCTTTAAATAAAGCAAAAACATTGATACTACTGCTATTAAAAATAATTTTTTTAAAGAATCAATTAACATATTTTTTGATTTTTCTCAAAAAAAAACATTGATTATGTGAATATTTCCAGGCTTTTGAGACGCACTGTATAGAACACAATGCTGTTTTCTTTTATGCAGTGATAAGCAAAATAGGGTAAATGCAAGGACTAAATACACTCGTGTATATTCCTCTCAAAAGACAGGATTCTTGTGTTGCTTAATGGTTTCTCCGAGAGTCAGCAAAACACGAGTCACTTTGAAAATTTAGTCATTTGCCCTATCCCCATTTTCCTAGAATTAGCTCTTCATGTAGAACAAAAACGGGCGTTCTAATTAAAGGAAGTTAATACAAAGAATCAAGAGCTTGAATTTTGAAGAGTAAATCAATAATAATTTCAATTATTTTAATTCCAAATAAAAAAATTAAACGCAAATGATAAAATAAAACTACACCTTGGCAAGCCCCATCAGCAATTCCTTTTTAACTTACTTGCATCGAATGATGTGTCGTAGCCGGAGGATGCTGCCTAGGTGACCTTCGTGGTGGCGACGAAGGTTGCGGATTGAGCTCGACATGAAGACTCGATCTAGACAATCGTCTCCTCTTCCTAGATGGACTTTCACTCTTGATACTCTCGTCGCTGGTCTGCCGGTAGAACTGAGGCGAATGTTGTTGAAAATGGACGGGACTAACTCTCATTTCTATTAAAGACAAGCATACAATCGCTCTGTTAGTCCTAAATATGTCAATTTCTAGCTCGACAAACACTCATCAACATACAGATGTTTAAGAAGAAAGTAACAGTACTGTACCTCTACCGTGTCTTCTCTGCGGATAATCCATCATGTTCCGTTGTATTAAGTTTTCGGTTTGCGGCGAGCCGAGTATCGAAGTGGAATTATCACAAATGCTTATATGTAAAGGGGGTGAGATATGCCGACGGTCAGCTAAATTAGTTAGGTGCCTACGGTCTGTGCCAAGTTGATAATTTTGACTTACTGTATGTCGTCGTTCGACTGTATTAGAAAGGTTTATGTGACGTCTGTCTTGATGCTGGTGACCTGCCATAATCAAAAAAGAACACCAAAACTAACACAAAAAAAGCTAATCATCCAACAAGAGTTTGACATGCTTCAAAAAAAAAAAAAAAAAACAAAGAAAAACATTTACATATATCAAATAGTAAGATTGAGTAAGATATAACCTAAATAATGATTTACATAGAATAAATACCTGCTGCTTCGTTTGGATAGTGTAAATGGTTGTGGTTGGTTCTCAAAGCAGGACTGAGCTGAGAAGTTTTTGGGTAACCGTGGACATAATTGGCCTCCTTTGGACTATTGCTGTTACCAACTGAGCATTCTCTATTTAGAAAAAAAAAGAAGCAATGCAACACACTTATTATGTAACTTAGTTGTGTTATTATGTAAAAATGGGCTTACCCTCGATTGAAATTATTCTCATACTCTCTATTATAGTCTTTCGGGTAACGATTGGGCCACTTCTGATGAGCATGTGGATTAGGCCGGCCAGAATGATTGCTACCGTGTCTGGTAAAGTTAGATGAATTCCTGCGAGGTTGACCATGGTTATTCGTATTCATGACTATCGAGACACCTGAAACAGCACCCAATGAGCCAATGTGAACACACTCAACCCACTCTGAGTGAATGAGAAAGAGGCAACCTTGTGGCATACACACAGTCACTATTGAGCAAGAAGTGTGTGAGTAATTTTATATTTGTAGTACACTATTGATCCAGTAGGAGCATTGCACACTCACAAAACAAAAACAACTACGATTTTAACGTCGTTAAAGTGCGGATGGGCACATCGACGAACTGAACGATTGTATATTGCACTTGGAGAGAGAGACGGGGACCCCTTTTCGGAAAAATTTGCGAAGAGAAATAACGCTGAACTTTTCCTTTTGTATTGTGAAATCAGCAGCTTACACCCTCCTCTCCCAAAAACCCAACACAAACACAAAATGTTCCAGGGGTAGGGATGATGCTCATTGTACAAATTCCCATTGTTTAAATTCTCAATGCTTAAATAGATGCTATTGTATTATTTCGATAACATTGTATTGTTCGTGTTCGCTGATTTTAAGTTTAAAAAATTAAGAAAGAAGCATTTAACAATTATAATAGCTCTTTAGAGTGATTTCGTCACAGATTGAAAATTTATCTAATTTCATGGATGCAATTGCTTAAAACATGAATTTTCCAATTTGCTAACGATAATAAATTCTTACTCATTAAACAATAACGGAGTTCTACGTATATATACACGGTCGTTTCCATTAACGCTTTTATTTATCTACCGCTATCATGAGACCTACCTTTTCTGCGTACCGGGGGGAAATTATAAATTTGCATTTTCAAGAATCAGAAAAAAAACCTTGCTTACGAAATTAGCGCTTTTTTCGCTTATATCTCAAAGAACGGTACTCACTTATATAATTCTATAATACATAAACGGATAGTATTGCAAATACCTACACTAAAGATTAAGTATATGCATAGTTTTAATCAAACAGAGGCGTATTACGGGAATTTCTTAATCGGCGTTGATGAAATAAGGATCTCGGATCAATTAATTTTTTACATAATATGTTGATGTCCTTGTATATAGAGAAGATGTTAAAAATATGCCGACGTATACAGTAACGTTAGAAAGAAATACGTTGCGGGGAGATCTTCCTACAACTGAATACGTGTATTTCCCATTTTAAGTTTTAATTAACTACAATCCCTCAAAATTAGAAAATATATTTTCGCATATACATACGCTAAACTTTTTGCACTCCTTCTTTTTTTATATAATTTAACAGGGTTTAAATATCAATAAAAGCTGATGTAATTACGTAGTTACAATCGCATTGTATAGATGGAGACAGTTGAATTTATTATAATTCACAAATTTGAATTTACAAGCGGATTTATTTAATTTACGGATTATAATTAAATCAAATAAATTCTACATTATTGCCCCCTCTTTTAAAATAAATAGAATTAAGATCTACAAGTAGAGTAGGCTATTTATGTCCGCACGCCAGGACAGTACTAAGGTTCATATACGCATACGTATTAAATTATTATCTTACTCATTAGGGTTTAACGCAAGTTTATATCGGGAAGGGCTAATGTTAATTAATTTTTTTAATTATAAATATTATATATAACCTACTCACCTTTTTTTCTATCGCAATAAATAAACCGGCGACGGGGGGCACCGTCTCGAATTCGTTTGGGAGATTACAAAAATCTTTTTTTAGTATTTCAAATTAATACATCCGCCTCTGGATAACATTTGCAAATCGTTTGTGCCACAAGATGTAAAGCATGAGTTTTGCACGTCATATGTAAAAGTTGTTCAAACTCTTGTTTTAGAGAACGGCCCCCGCAATGCATTGTTGCCGCGCCATCGCTCATAAATTATTTGATTAGATGACACTTAAATTTCAGTAACGTATCCAGTACTACCCTGTATATTTTTGTAATCTTTCGCTTTGTAATAATATTGGAAAATTTGGTTAAAAGGGTTCCAGTACACGCACCACAACATGTACAATGAATTTTTTTCGATCTATCGTTTCGACCACGCTTAACCGCAAGCATTTATCTTTAACTACGGCTTTAATCTATTTTTTTTTATCTTCGCGCACAGATCGTAGATATCTGCGAATTGTATTTATTTCAGAAGTCGTTAAACGATTCTTTAACCAGTAAACCCACATTCGAGAAACGTGGACGGTAAATTCAACATAAGTTGCTCTCTCGATGGCTCACCACTTTCTCGATTTGTGTGCTATATATTATTGACATGCTTTGTATAGTCGTATTTGTGCCTGCAGAATAACGGTTTATCGCAAACTTTATACAATTACACACTACGGATTAAGCAAACAGCGTTCGATTAATTCGCGTGAAACACCAAGATGAACTAACGCAAAACGTTTTCTGCGTTCCGTGCGATCTTGCGTACTGGATACGGTCCCGATATACAGACACAACACCGCTCTCTTAATTCTTCAATTCAAATGTTAAAATGATGAGCATTGCAAAATAAGAGAAACGGATTGCCACAAAGTGAAAATGAAAGCGTTTAATACATTCGCAAGTATAGAATAGAAAGAAAAAGAAAGTTGATAAGTTATATTGTAATAAATGTTCTTAGTACATCGCTGTATTAAATTTTAGTTATGGTAATTTGAAATTTTGCCTGCTTTTATCCTAATCAAACTATTAATTATCTTTATGTAAATTCGTTAAAGGTAGATTAAATGATAAATACGAAATTAAATATGCAGCGCTATTTAAT
The DNA here is from genome assembly GCA_902654985.2 of Oryctes borbonicus. Lineage (NCBI taxonomy): Eukaryota > Metazoa > Arthropoda > Insecta > Coleoptera > Scarabaeidae > Oryctes > Oryctes borbonicus. The sequence continues at coordinate 2,608,313 of LR736887.1, forward strand.
GTGCCCTTTGTGTGCAAATGAGGATTAACTAAGTAGATGGTTCAATTAAAGCCTGTACATACTAGATAAATAAGAGAACAACCGTATCTTTGTACTTTAATCTGTTTATTTTTCTAGAAATACCGTATTTGCTCCGAGAAGCAGGTAAATATTCGTTCTACGTCTATGTAAATGTCATTCCGGTTTATGTAAGACTCAAGTAATTTTTTTAAGACAATAAATGGGCAACGTATAGAAAATCTATTTATGTAAGACGGCCAAAGCGAGAAAGACGGACGCATATCGTTGTCCCGATTGTTTACAAAGTATTCGTATGAAGTAGGGGGGGTATCGATTGACGCACGCCAGTGACGCAAGGCGCTACGTGCTATGTGTGCATTGTTGTTTTTGTGTGTGAAAGGAAGGCGAACGGTTGTTAGTGTCAGCGGCAAGGTCCCTGCGAAGATTATTTTTCCGACTTCGTTCGAAGGCAGATAGAAATTTTTGTGCCGAATCTAGCGTTACGAAGCGATCGTCCGATAGAAAAGAGGAAAAGCGGCCCGACTACAAAAAAAAAAAACAGGCTTAAAACGTCCCTCGAATTTCGATCCGGACATATGTTCTGGCGCTGCGATCGGATGATCTTTGTTTGTTGTGGTAACCAGAGGCGGCGTCCATTTTGTGGCTGGCAGATCCTGTTTATTTATAAAACACATAAATAAATACTTTACTGCCCAAACGGAGAAAGGGAGAATAGAGAAAACGAAAGACGAAATTCTCGTTTTGCTCCCGCCCCCCCCGATAAGGAGGAGATTAAGAAGATAGGGAAGAAGGAGTTTTTGCGTCGTTTTTCAACCTGGATCTGTGATAAGTAGAAAGCATTTTTGTGTTTCGTTATTATTAATATCGTCTCGTTTCTATTCAGTGTACATTTTGAAAGTTTAAAACGTATAAAAAGATACAAACAAAACAACGATCAACAAAAGACAAGAACTTGTGTGTGAAATCGTGCGAGCTATACGAAATAAAAAAATAGACAAGACAGTTCGTGTACAGTTAAAAATGGCGAAAAAGAAAGTCGATTTCGGCAAAGGTGTATATAATCAACCCCGTACGAGGTGCAATAGTTCGAATACGAAGTATTTCAAGGCTATCTCGCCGACACCAACGAAGAACGATGCTGAAAGGGCAGCTAATTTCAATGCTAACGCTACGAACAAGACACCTAGTCCAGTTAGAGGTGTATCACCATCGAGTAACCCACGGACATCACCTGGTTTGCTAGCTGGTCACTACGCAGGGTGTAAATTCACAGAGCCGCCCTTACCATCGGCTCTGCCGCCTCCACCTAAGCATTGGATACAAACGTCTCATCCAGTGTGGACTACATTTAAGCCGGAGGTTCCCGAGCAACAGTCGTTGGACATTGCGCACCAATTAAAGGTACTGTTGAAAGTGCAAGCCTGATTTGGACCAATGATAACGTACACGAAAACTTAATTACCTATTAATTTTAATACAAAGGACTCTATTATATCGATGACCATAATTCTTTTCAAATAATCGTTATTACGTGATGTATTTCTTAAAGATTTTAGATGTGAGAAAAATAGTAAATTTCGTGCAAAATTAATCATTTTTGAAACATGTCTAGTAAGCGAAAAGAGACCATTGACCGTTTCTGTTTTTTTTTTTTCCGAATAATGCTTTTAAGTTTGTAAATCTTATATTGTAACTGGATTTTACTGTTTTTCTCAGAATATATTTGCAACATACCAAACGATTGGTTAAAACGAAGAAAGTTGCATGTATTAATAGTAAGTTATTGGGTAGCGAGTGAACACGACAATACAAGAAAAAAAGACAGCAAACGAAGCTTTATTTTATGAAATCGATGAAGTGTACCATCGAAAAAGAATCAGGTTTACGAATAGTGATTGTCCTGTTCAGCCGCACTGTGATAATATGTGCTTCCCCTTTTCCATGTAGATCAGAACGGAACAGGTTTTTTTGAAAAGGGAGCACATTATAGTTTGTAGGTTGGTAGTTTTTAAATGATACAGAAGAAAAAATTAATTAAGTCTACACCTAAATGTGATTTTTCGTTTAGTAACAGTTAAAAATGTAAGATTATAATTTGAATTTATGTATGTTTTCCTGCCTCGCTGATGTAACGAGGGCATTTTAATAATTAATTGACATTCGATGATCAGAGCAACACGGCTCACAAACTCAAGGAGAATGCCAAAGTAACATTTGCTTCTTCATAGAGAGCAAACTTGTACCGACTCTTCCCTTTCAGCTCGCTGGTATCCAGCATGTACTGATTTTCCTGCTCGGAAAGAGGCGGTTGGAGTTACAGGCTCATCGATGTTTTGTTCGTTTCTTAATTGTTTAAAAAAAAAGTACAAAGAGTATGTAGTTATTTTCTTTCTTATCTCCAGATAAAGGTGCTCAAAATTTTATCATTTCCTTAAAAAAAAAAAAAAGATTTCTAAGTTATATTAAGTATTCCAGTATCAAAGCGTTAGAATCAAATGTTATTTTGCGAAATTATATTTGCTGAACGGATTATATACATATAAATATATTATATTAAATGATAACGATATAAAAAAAAATATAAGAAACGTTTGAGGATCCCCCCCTCGGACGTGTATTTTTGTTAAATGAAGTACAAATAATATAATCACAAGTTCGTTTTAAGGATTTAGATTTTAAGGAGTGCAGCAGCATTTAATTAGTAAGTATACAATTCACTATCATCTGGATGTTTCTCCCTCCATCACGGTCGTCAATTTTGGTCCTCATTTGCTTTTAAATTGCAAAAAAAAAATTTTATTTTCAATATTATTTAGCTCGTTCTTCATAATTTCGAAATGTATACTTACTTCTATTGCCTTACATAATTTCTGACCTATTTTGTAAGCATTGGCATCATTCAATTTTTTGTGGTCGCGAAAAAAGGCATGTCTTCCAATCTT
>LR736887.1:2611285-2628066 GCA_902654985.2 Oryctes borbonicus
AAAAATGCCGCGCACGTGACAGCTAATTGGATTCGAGATTCGATTTCCAAGGGTAGTGTACAGGATGATTCGAAGTATAGGGTATTCGTGGTACCGTAAATCCCTTTGGAAGCTTTTATGATTAACTTAAGAGCGATTTTAATTACAAAATACGTTTTATCTGCATTTATAATCTAATTTCGCACATTAATTTTGCAGCTCGCAAATGATTATTTAGATTGCGTACTATTAGATTGTATTTTATTGTTGTAAATATATTTTTTAATGTAATTTTTTGTGATGATGTCGGGTGATATTTTTAATTGTCAATAAAAGTAGTTTTTTAATCTTATTTCTCTTTTTATATTGAGCTAGAAATTGCCAGATCGCGATAAAGATCTCCTCTTTTCCTTTTGTTCATCATTCGGCTTTCGTTTTTTTCTTTTTATTTTTGAAATCTTTATCATCGATGAAATATTTGGAAAAAAGGCTTTCTTAGCTAAATCCTCTAGATCCGCAGCACTGAATTGCGTGAAGCTATTGTTTTCTGCAGAATGTTACAGAGGTCCTTCTTCCTTGTTTTCCTTGAATTTGTTAAGATTTTCCAACGATACCTAAGAAATTCCTCGCTTTTTCCGCAAGTCATTATTCGTGACCATTTTATGGCTGTATCCGAGGTGGTTTTTGACCTATTCCTTTGCGACCTCTTCAGATCCATCGTGGTTCCTCTCTCATTAGATCAATTATTTCAATTTGCTAGAGTTAGCAGTCTTGTGAGTGAACCCTCTACGTAGGTTTCGGCTTTTGGGCCTATTTCAGAGAGCTGTGGTCCTGCCAGTGCCATACATTCGCACAACACATGGACGGCAGTCTCTTCTTTTACCTGGCGCTGTTCCCTCTATCAGGCCCAAATTACTCATGATTTTCTTGAGCGTACAGTGTCACAGATTTCCTGTGATCGCTGTGAATGTAAGCCTGTGTGTGCTTGGCTTGTCTCTGACCTGGAATGATCTTGAGATTTCTTATCTTTCCATTGTTTAGTGGTTGCTTTTACTAGCGTATATGCCATTACCATCGGGCGCCTTGGGCGATTTTCAGCAGTTGACGAGGCTGCTCGGGCTAATTCGTCTGCTTCTACCTTCTCTATTTAATCTAGATAGTTTTTGTTTGAATATTAATTATAATTCCAAAATTGACAGTTTTTCTTCGGAAGCATCTATCTAGTTTTCCACGTTTCAAGATAGAAAATAACGCGTAGAATCGATTGCCGAAGGTACTTTGTGGCTAGGCTATGGTCTATAGGGCTTGACCTTGATGGAAGGTTATTTCTTCGGTTGAAATTGCCTGAAATACTTTTAAAAAATCCTAAATCGTGCTTTTAACGTTTTAATGATGGAGATAGAGCAAGTTAAGGGAAAAGTCTTCATTTAATTTGTTTGTTCTTCTGGGTGTTGTCATATGACAAAGTTGCCCGTTAAAAAATTGTTTCTTGTTTCTGAAAGCTTTCAGTTTATGTAATTTGAACGATTTGAAGATTAGAATCTAGTCTGCTTTCTGGATCAGATCTTCTGGGCTCTTCGTTTGCTAATTTTTGATTTTTTTGAACTGTTTCATTTAAAATAATCCTCTTTAATAATAAGTAGTCTTCCGTCCGAACACAAATTACTAATTGCAAAAGGTATTTCAAGACATTCAACACATGATAAAATTGTTTTGAATTCTTACTTCTTGATAAGTGATAGTTTCCTAAAGTTTACTAACACAGATTACAGTACCTTGTGTTAGTCGCTATAGTTTACGATGCGTGAACGCATGGTGCGGCGATTTATTTGAAAAAAATCGGGCGTTTCGTCTTTAAAAACAAGGTAAAATTAAGAAAAAGTTAAAAAAAAATTACGCCTTTCATTTCCAGTTGGCAAAACGCAGAAATTAACCGAAAGGCGATAATTCCACAGAGATGGACAACGATCCTTACGACATGCCTTCATCTTCAGGAGCAGCTTCGACAAATCCTCGCGCCTCTAAAAATTTCACGGAATCTACGCCGTCCACTTCCCTTGCCGATACAAGCGCGAAACCCGTTCCGAATTATTTTAAAAACGTATTTCTGGCCACCGAAAGACCCGCTAGATACAAATTCGCCCATTGGATCAGGTTGTTTGTTCATTACGGCGGGGTGGTTTTGAGCGCGGACGACCAACACTTAGCGACTCACGTGCTGCACGCTTGCGACGAAGAATCTTTGGAAAATATGGAAAAGTACTACGATGTCAGACAGGCGATCCATGTTAATATAGAGTGGATCAAGGATACGATCAAAAATGGATACTTACAGGACGATAGGGCTTATAGGGTGACGCTTGTAGGTACGAATAGAGTATAGAGAATAGTTTCCGTTGTAATAGCTTGTTGGAATTATTTCGAGAAATAAAGTAGATGTTGCTGGTTTTGGTGTTTTTTTAATTGGTTGGTGGTTTCATCAAACGCTTTATTATAATTGAAGATTTTCAAAGGACCCCGAATTCAAGGTGATTTGCAAGAAGATTCTGATAATAACAGATTTATCAAAATTTAATTTTTCCCTTTATTTGAGAATAATAAAACATGATTTAACAGAAATAGATCTACCTGCTTCTACCTGCTGCGTAAATTGCGGGGGAGAGAATAATAGACGCTCGCTGTAGATTGTTCTATTGTATTTGCACATAATGGGCTTCTATGCTCCCAAGTTTCTTTAGCAATATTAGATTTAAAATTGGAGAATATTTCTTCCACAATGACGCGATTTTTTGTCCGTTTTATTAGATCTGCTTCACGAAAATGTGTATTTCCGTATAGATAACTAGATAACGTCGATTCTAATTAAACCTCAATCAGGAACGATTATCTACTTAATTTACGCTCAACTTCTCAATTTCATTAGTTCTTGTACTTCCAATCTATAAATAAAACTCGCCGAATAAGGCGATCCTTAACTATTTAGATGGAGCAGCTACATCTGTCATATAATCGAGGATAAGTCTATTATTTTATTGAAAATAATTAGATTAAATCGATAAATGGGTGGAGAAACCGGCCTAACTATGTAGCTTCATCATTATCTCATTGTTATTACGTATTGTGGGTGTGCGATGTGTATCCTCCTTTTTTTCTTTGGCTAACACATCCGATGATGGTGAAAATAATGTGTTCATACAATTGTTTAAATGCGACAATTGTAATTTTTATATCACGAAAAGGAGAGATGCGGTGAAAGTTGGTTTTGCAGAAAATCCAATGTCGGCCTGTTTGCATTTAAATTTGAATTTAAAGATGGTGAATTTTTTTCTTGGGCAGCAAAGTGGATGCAGCAAGTACCCCTGTTTTATCTGTATGTGAGCTAGTAGATCAAAGCAAGATCACTGGACGAAATGGTCACTTAGATAAGAATTAATTCTAGATCATAAATTAGTCTTTGCTTGACAGGAATAAAATCATTTTTGGCTCCACTTCACATAAAGCTGGGGCTTACGAAACGATTGATTAAAGCCTCACATAAAGAGGGGGGATGCTTTAAATATATTTGTAGATCGTTCCTCAAAGTAAGTTTACTAAAATTAAACGCTGAAATTTGATGGTCCTCGAATTTGCAAGTTTTGATGTTGAAGCTTCTGCTTGCTGCTCTTTTGTTATCGTGCTTAAGAACTTCTTGCGGAACAATAAGGCAGGAGATTATGAAGAACTCGTACGAAATATGCTGGTTAATTTCAAGAAAATTATGAGACTTTCTGCATAACCATTTGGACAGATTTCTGGAAAACTTCGGTGAGTTCGATGAAGAACAAGGCGAGCGATTTCATCAAGAGATAAAGTCAATGGAGCAAAGGTATCAAGGAAGGAACCTGCAAGTCCAACTCAATATTTTTCCTTAAAAAAAATTATAATTTAAACCTAAAAAATGGTAAAACCGTCAGTTTTGGCGACTATCTCCAACTGTAATTTTTCATGGGAAAAGGTGCGTTTTTTAATTGATGGAACAATTTTATTACATTTATTAAAAAACTTATGTGTTACTCGTACTTAGATCAAAGGTTCGAGCAATTAAAAAACGCACCTAAAATTAATTTCAAAGCGCCGGTTTTCCCCTAAATCTGGCAAAACCGTTTGAAATTTGGCATATACAAAAAACAGCCGGTAAAGCAGATATTACGCGGTAAATTTGAATTTGCCACTAGCATAAAAATTCTATAAAAACCATTCATTTTGGGCGAAGGAAAAGGAAATCTCCCCGCACACTTTTCCCTTAATGATACTTCGATACGCTCAGATGCAATCATCGTCTGGAAAAATTGTTTAGATTCGGTGCATGTCGTTCTTCGATTAATACCAGTACATTCACATGCTGGATCGTAGCTAGATCACAGAACCGTAAAACGAAGCAACGACGGCGACAAAGTTGAAAGACATGCTTCAACGAAGACAGAGTCGTTCTTTAGACGATGAGTAGGACACAAAGGACAAGCTTGTTGAATGTCAACACTTTCACTTGGTAGCGGATACGCGTTCTGCCTTCTCGAACATCCGCTGAGTGATTTCACGGTTAGTTTAACGAAGTTTCGGGAAAATAATTCTTTTTTAATGCGTAGTTATTGCATGAGATAGAAATTCGAACAAGGAGAAGAGGTAATCATTGCCTTTGGTTTATATTTAATAGACAAGGTCTACTGATTTAAAAAGGAAACAAAGATCAACTGAGTTATCTATTATTTTTTTTATTTAAAAGATTTTAAATCTGGTAGAACATGCAGGTAGATGATCCAGAAACTTTAAGTGGAAAAACTATTAACAGGAGGTGAAGTTTTTACCCGGCTATTTCCTACGAGGCATCTATTGTACCAAGATTTTCTATCAAAGAAATTGGAAATTGGTCGTACAATTGGTCATACAATAAAAATCTATTATATCACATTGTATACAATTATTAATACATAAAATTAGAAAAATATTAAGCATACACTCTTTTCTAGGGGATTAAAGCCATCAATTATTATGTAAAGTAGAAACATTGCGACGACCACAATAAAGTCCCTTTTATTATCATTCCAAGAATTTCTCGGAAGTGCCGATCTTTCGAAACGGGTCGTTCGGGGATTATTAACGAACAATACATTTAGGAAATATACCGCAGTATCATTCTTGTTTATTTATCACGGGCGTAAAGATATAAATTTGCTTCGTTTTACTGTTGAACGTGTGTTGGTGTGCATCTGTCGTTTTTGCGCGAAAGTTTTAAGAAAATTTATTTCAAAATGGCACGTGGCAAGCCTACCAGTGGTAGAAAAACGTTCATGCATTATTACGCTGTTTGAAGAAGGATATTCGGGGCGACAAATTGCTGAAAAAATAAATATGAAAAGTTCAACAGTAAGTGACATCATAAAGCGATATCGGACAACTGGAACTATCGAAAATCGTGTTCGTCCCGGAGCATCTAGGAAAACAACAAAAGCTGAAGATTTGAGAATTGTATCATTAAGCGAACGCAATAGAAAATTAACAGCGCCACAAATAACAGCCGAAGTCAATCGCGGCCGCGAAGAACAAGTTTCGGCGAGTACAGTAAAACGTCGACTTCAACAAGCGGACCTTCATGGACGCATTGCCATTCGAAAACCCTTATTACGTCGGGACAACAGAACAAAACGGCTACAGTGGGCCCGTTCTCATCTAGATTGGTCGCTAGATGATTGGAAACACGTGCTTTGGAGTGACGAGTCAAAGTTTGAGGTTTTTGGGCAAAATCGACGAGTTTATGTCCGAAGATCTAAAAGCGAAAAGTGATCCCGAACTGCATTGTGCCTCCAGTGAAGCAAGGGCGTAGTTTGGCGTTAGTGTGGGGATGTTTCTCCTTTGCTGGGACGAGAGATTTATGCAGAGTGCAGGGTGTAACGAGGAAGGAAAATTATTTTGCAATACTCCAGAATCATGCAGTGCCATCAGGATTGCGTATAATAGGCCGTAACTTTACATTCATTCATGACAACGACCCAAAACACACTGCGTTAGTGTGTAAGAACTATCTAAAGGAGCAAGAAGAACAGCACGCCCTGAAAGTAACGACATGGCCCCCACAAAGCCCAGATTTGAACCCGATAGAGTTGTTGTGGGATGAACTGGACAGGAGGATCCGAAAAATATGCCCAACTTCACAAGAACATTTACGGAATATTCTGCAACATGAATGGACTAATATTCCACAATCCGTTTTAACGAAACTTATCGAAAGAATGCCTAAAATAGTTCGAGCGGCGATTAACAGCAAAGGTTTTTTCGATGAAAAAAAAAATAATGTGCAGTATGTTATATTAGGCCGGAATAACTTTTTAATTATTTATTTTTGTCTTTTTTACCTGTACATACAATAAAATTGCATTTTGTTTTTAGTTTCGTTTGTTTCTGTAACCTTTTCATGTTTTTTAATAACCGACCGAACTTCTCTGACCGGCAGTGTACATATCTGACACCAGAAAACGTAATAGGTTGTATGAATATACGATCGTGTCCCGCTAATTATAAGTTTTAATTTAAAATGTTAAGTTTGAACTCACAGTCAATGAAAGTAATAATTCAACAATTATTTTATAAACGACCAATAAACATAGCGATAAAAGTTTCATTTTATCCGAACAGAAAAGGATATTAAATGGGTTGTATCTTTTGCTAGGTAAAATGCTTTTTTGCGGAATGCTGGGCGTTGCTTTAGCTTTGACTATTTGAAGAGGCGTGATTTGCTTTTTTTGGAGAATCTTTTTTTGATCGGAGTAAACTTATTTTTAGTGTGCTTCTTTTCGGGGGAACTAAATCGCCATTTTTATGATTTACTTCATGGGAGTTGACCATTTTTGGGGCGTGTTCTAATATGTAGAGGTAATACAGTAAGTGTCTTGAATTTTAATATACAACTTTTTATTTATTTATTTTTGTCTTTTTTACCTGTACATACAATAAAATTGCATTTTGTTTTTAGTTTCGTTTGTTTCTGTAACCTTTTCATGTTTTTTACCAACCGACCGAACTTCTCCGAACGGCAGTGTACGTGTTAAATTTTGTTTTAACCACATCCGGGAGTGGCAACCAATTCAAATATTTCCCCAAGAAATTTATTGTCTTCAACCTGAGACTCGATGCAACTAAATTCTTGTATCATTTGATTGGCAAGCGAAACCCGCTTAGCGTATGTGGATTGGCGATAATTCCTGCTTTATGGAATTTAGAGAAACAAAAAAATATTCCCCGATAGAAACAGAACACCATGTATATTGTGATTTTGGATCCATCTAGCTTAGGTTTTTAGATAATTAAGATTTCTTCCCATGCTGTTGTAACACCTGGTATATTTAGCGCCTTATGTATGTTATACTGAGTGGTGATTCAAATTTTACTCGATTGACTATTAAATTTGTTAGTTTTCGACAGTACCTCGTTTTTTTTTTTTTTTTTTTTTATTAACTAATTTGTTTCTTTTTTGTACCAACGATGTAAATCGTTGCCAAATGAGACATGGATATGTGTTATTTAATTTTTTTTTAATAGAATATCCTATAGAGGACATAGAAAAATATACAGGATGTTCCTGCAGGTTTCATTGCTTAAATATCAAATAAATCACGCGATATATTCCTTATTCTTTCCACCTGTAAACTGGTCGAAATAAATTATTTTCACGTCAACTGTTTCTGATACTTACCCACGTTGGTGCATCGCGAATATGAGCCTTTTTTAAACTTATCGAACTGTCCGTGAGGACATCTAAAAATAAACATGAATACGAGAATAGCGCCCTCATGCATTCATTCCCTTTCAAAAAATATAAATACGATTCTCCAATTTTCCTTCTTCACTAAATCAAAATACTTGCGCTTTGGTCGCGATTGTGCGTGACTATTTACGGAAGATATTTGAAGATAATTTACGACGTTCCCCGCCGAACTTTCTACAGGCGAAGATATTGGGCTTTGACGTATTCGTAGGGCGATATCGATGACTGGTAAAATTACTTTAGATTGCATTGCCGAATGGTACGGTCTCATCAACGGTATAGCTGTGCCTTTTCCATTGTTAAATCGATATATTTGTTATCTTCTGGTGTATTGGTATCTAAGCGGGATCTTGTAAACTTGGTATTTATTGATATAATTTCATAACGTTCGAGCGTGCGAATGTATAATTTGGATGGAGGTAGCTCGAGGTCTTCGTCATCTTATTAAATTTTATGATCGTACCTACATCTACGTACAGCGAATAAATAAATGGATGGACGTCGAAATAGAAAGAAGTCTCACGAGGAACAGCATCGATCGATATGAGGAAGGGTATAACATTGGGAAATTCCAAAAAACTTCGGTTCGGTCAAGGCGAAAATTCGAAAACATTAGCTTTTCCTGAGTGTAGGCTTTCACGACCGTAATCCATAGTAGAAATGTCTTTCGGGTGATGTCGCGTAGTTAAAATTTTACTTGACGTTTCGCTTCTTCAGAAGATTTCTAAAGACTGTCCTTAGAAATCTTCTGAAGAAGCTGACGGCATGATCAGCGAAACGTCAAGTAAAATTTTAACTACGCGACATCACTCGAAAGACATTTCTACTATTAGCTTTTGGTAATTTTAACATGGTCTCAAGGGCTGGAATTATTTTTGGACAACATTATCTATCTAGACGAATGAAGCCAAATTTACAAGAAATGTTCGATCCTCACGTATTTAGAGCGAAAAACTTGTAGGGGAGTTGGCAATTAAATGTTTCATCAATGCTGGATTGTTCCCTAATGGTCATCGCAATTTTCTGTGCGTTTCACGAAATTAGCAAAGAGTAGACAGACTCGTGTTTATTCGTCTCATAGGAAACGGTTCGTGTTTCGCCGAGAGTCGACGAAACACGAGTCTGTCTAGTCTCTGTTAATTTCGTGAAGCGAAAGTTGCGAATTTGCACGACTCATGAATAATCTGGATATTACCAAAGGTGTATGACAATCTTAAAAAATCCATGAGCTGGAACTAATTTTTTTTTATTTGCCCAAACATCTCGAAAGTAGATGCGTTTTTCCATTTGAAAGTTTAATGATGATTGTAGGAAACGCTGTTTTTGAAAAATTCGTTCCGGAAACGGTCAACAGCAAATCTGCAAATTTTCTTTAAAAAAGGTTAGTTTTTAATATTTATTTATTTTTTTGTTTCGATAGGAAGATTTAACAACGTATGTTCCGATTTTATCGTCTGAGAAGTCCTTGCTAGCATTATTCAAAAAAAAAAGAAAGTTACCAAAGCAAAAATAATAATCAAAGCAAAATTTTAATTTAAATTAAAAACATGATATTCCCGAAAACATAGATACATAGCCCTTCCTTGTACATTTTCCATACATTTCATCAAAGAAGTCACGCAAACACCACCCAAAAAATCCCCCAAAATTCACCCCGGCCTGTTTATCCTAATTTTCCAAGGATGAAACGAACTAATTTAATTAAATTTCCTTCAGCTACGACCAAAATATTAGCAAAAATTTTTTTCAACGAAAAAGCTTTCAAAACTCAATTCGCGTATTAAGCAAAAAGAACAACAAACGCGAACCGCTTAATTTCTCTGTCCGATTCTGCGCGGGAGAACGCTGCACCCCACCATCCGAGAGCTTTAAAAGCTTGGCTCCGGATACCGGACGATTCAAACTTGCTCATTGGTGCCACATTGCCGACATCGCGTGCATTTTACATTACAAATATATAAATCTCTTTGGAGACGTTCTTTTTAATCTAACGCAGGAGAAAAAAACAAAAAACAATCAGCGAACATGGTGAGTGTTGTTTGTTTATATATTGTTTTGTTTTTCGTTTTTGTTTTGTTTTTTTTTAATGAACATTCTGTCATATGTTTTAAATTTCTGTACGTACAATTTCGAAACAAATTTAAACAGTAGAATAGGGATTTTGTTTTAATATTTATTATTTACGTAAACGTCAAAATGAACAAATGTACATCGTGATAATCAATATCATGTTGCCTCTGGATTATCGGAAGTTCGGTAACAATTGCAGTGATTGTATATTTTATTATTTAATCTAGTAAGCATCAAAATTAAAATTCTTTTTTTTTCTCGAGACCGTGGTACCCCTAAAAGTGTCGGGTCAAAATTAAAATTAATCCTTCAATTAAATCAAATTAATTTTGGAATTTTCAAAAATAAATTATTAACATGACAACATCGATGGGGATATAATATTTAATTTGAATTAAATATAATTTTTCTTCTGATAAAGCTTTGTGCGATCGATCTTGTCTGAATTACGTAACGTAATTTCGGTTTAAATTTTCAGCAAAAATGTGCCATATTTTGAATGAGAAATTACCTAAATACGAGAGAAGAAAGTTATCTTTTGAAATAAATTGGATAAAAAAAATTAGTTATTTTTAAAATCATGGTATGATCCTTCTGTGATGTAAATGCTGATATTTTCTAAAAAAAAAAAAATTTTTTTTTTTTTTTTTAGTTTTAAATACTCAAGTGTTACAGTAGACAAGAATTAGTTGTAAGAGAAAATATTTTTATCAGGCAGAACGGGGATTGTTGACACATTTAAATTATTTAGATGAGGGGTTTCTTGTGTGACTCATATGTTACGCTGTTCTATGCTTATATACACCCTTTGCGAATCCTGTGGGGATTCTTTTGTTCAGAAGAACATCTGTTGGGTGAGAACCTTCCCGCGAACTTAACCGAATCACTAGCCTATTTTTTTTTATTTTTTTTTTGTTAGAAAGAAGCCTTGAAAGCATATTAAACCCCAAATTATAAATAAAAAAAATATTCGGAGACAATGTCGCCCTAGCGCGATTAATATTTCGGTGGTTAAATAATCAAAAATCTCTTGTATCTTGCGCACCGGAAAGTGAACACTCTGTAAATTATTTATTTATTATATTATTATTATATTTAATAATATCTTTATTCATTATTAATTAAATAATTAAATATAATTTTATGTTGTTTATCATTTGTTTCCGAATATTTTTTATTTTAAAGAAATTATCTTCCGTCTACTTACGTATTAGATGGACGGGCTCTGTATACGTCCGATTCATTTTAGCAATCAGCGGCAAATAAATTAGTTTAGTTCGAGAGTTTCAAGAGTCCTTAATTATGAACCCAGTTCGCGGCCAAGAGTACGAAGTTAAAGTGCATTTTTTTCTCTCTTAAATCAAATAGTTTCCTAATGGTTGCGCTTCGAGAACGGAAAGTCGTTGAACTTGCAAGACTGTGGTTTAAAATATTACGTATGTAATTTTTTTTTTTTTTTAATATACAGGGGGCCAAAATAAACAAAATAAAATCATAAGTTACGGTCCAGTCGTTAATCATTTTTTGAAATAAAAACAAGTAAAAATTTTTAAATAAATTTATTAATATTTATGTTGCGTGTTAAATCAATGCGCTTATTTTTCCCTTTCATTGTTCATTTTGAAGACTAGCAACTAATCTTGGAAGAAGTTTCGTGTTACGAATTCTTCGATCGATGGTATTGATTAAATGCTCGAATTACACTTCCATTGCACAGGTTGTCCTCTAAGTTTTTGCACTTCTTAAAGCTCAATAACAAAAAAACCATAAGTCGTAGGAGAACAAATTTTTATTTAATCGATAGAAGAAACATGGGAAAATCATTGTTTAAAAATTGCATCATTTAAATGTGCCTCACTTTCCCCCGAGCCTCTTCGAACCTGACACTAAGAATTTGAAAAATCCTTTCACACACAAAGCGCCAGAGATTTCGGTAATTTCCGGACGAATATTCGCTTGCGCTACAATGGTTGGCTTATTCACATTAACTTGGCTTTTGAGATGTCCTTATGGCATCAAGTCCCAAGCCATTGGTGCAATTATAACTGACGGAGAAATTCGTTTTCTCTACGTGCCTTTCAGAAGCAACAGGAACAGAATTGCCTCGCGCGTTTTCAAAGAAGTACGGCAATAATGCATTTGGCAAGGGTCTTTGGCGCATCACTTTTGAGTTTTCTCTGCTGCAGAACTTTTTGTTCAATTTTGAACAATTTTGTTCACTAATACGTTTGTTTTCACGAAAATGGGCCTCGTCCGAAAGCAGGATATTGTTAAATCGGCCAACCTTTCGAGCATTTCTATAGGCCTTTAATGCTGCTTGGGCTCCAGGCTCCTTTTGGAGCACAAATTTAAATCAGAAACTCCTGCTTGAAATATGAATCTGAATATAGAATAGAAATAGAACTGTTAAATGTTTTTTGGTGGCAACAGACTGCTGCTACTTTTGTTCCAACTACTTCTATTCTCGAGCCGTTCGTGTATCACACTGAGGTTCTTCTTTGGCGTTGAGGCTCGCCAGATGTCCACTCAGTACACGGCTTCCAATTACCATCTTGTAGGGCTGATCAAAATTGTATTGTATATTTTGCAATGTGAATCAGGTTCTTTATGTTGGGATCTAAGATCTCAAGGCTTTAATTCTCTTGAGCGTAATTTCCAGCAGGACTTCCATCAACGCTACCATTAGAGAAGTACACATCACTTCTGAAATATTGAGACGTGCAGAGCTTTGAATTTGTTGAAGCTTGATCATGGATCTAATAATTGCTGTATATGAATTGAGGCTTGAGATCAAAGTTTTTACCGAAGGCAGCTTTCGGTGCTGTAGCTTAAGGGTTTATTTTTCTTATTTTGGCCACCTGTATCCACCTACAAGATAACTCCTATTCTCGCGGATTCACCCTGAAGCCCTGGGCTCTAGGTAGAATTTTGAAAATTACAGAATCAAGAAGGCGAACAGGCATATTTATCGATTCACTTGAATCCAATCCAATTTCCTTCGCTCAACACTCTAACACGTGTCCTTGTCGCCTACAAAATCGGGGTTATTGTCGGATTACGTGCTGGATTAATTCGCCCTGTATAATTAAGTATTTGAATTTCATTAAAGCGAATCCTAGAACTCCGACGCGCCTTTGAACTTGGTCGCTGACGTAATTAACGAGTCGAAAACATGAAATTGGAAACTTTAATTTTTTTTTCTTTGGCTCTTATTTGGCCTCGGTACGATGTCTTTATGTCTTAATTCGATACAGTTTTTCCTGTAAGTCACGATCGCGCCGGTATTTCCGTCTTTTACGAGTTTCGTTCCTTACGTTAGACGGCGTCGCCGTGGCTTGCGCCATCCCCCTGTTAATCGTATTAAGGCGTACAAAACACGAAAGCCGATTGCAATTCACACGTGATCAACGAAAGGTCGATAAACCCGCGTGATTTTTCGCAATCAACGTTGAGGTTTTTACTATTTTTAAATTACATTTCTTGTATATACAGAGTCGGCTACTTAAATTGATATTTAATGCAGTTAAATTGAATAAAATCACCCTGTATCTTCTCGACTAGTAACCGCCATTGATTTTTCTTCGTTGTCATAGCTATTATACATGGCCTAGTACCGTTTTTCACTTCAATGATGAGGGGGCATTCAACGGAATTCTACCGTTTCGCCCCTTTCTATCCGAAGAAGAACAAGCCGAAGCTATTGTCGTGATTGTTAGAATTTTTTCATTTCGCGGTAATTATACCTTTCAGGGATTTTATTTTTACCCAACGATCTGTCAATGTCATTTGTATACAAACAAAAGAATGTCGTACGTTTTCTTAGAATATTATTGAATCAAAACAAATATGTTACAAGGAACGAATCGAGGTTCTTTTATTTTGCATCAAAACAGATTTAGTTTTTTTTTCTTAAGTTGGTATCACGAATATACAGTGATTCTCTAAAGATCGGCTCAACTCCCGGCGATAAGAGGCGCTCCAGAAAAGATTAATAATTAGCCAAATAAAAATTGCCACGTGATTTCCTTTATTTATCAAATTTAAAATTTTTTGAAACTTTGCCAACTAAAATAAAGAAAAATATTATTTAATGCCGCTATTAGACAAAAAAGCGTCGAAAAAAAATTGTAAATTAAGAGAAACGATTACCAATTTTTTTTTGTTATTTTTAATAAGTGCCTAGTAAATATTTTTAATATTTCCCGGGGGATTTAAGTTAAAAGTTCCTGTAATATTGTCGGAACTACCAACCAAGTCAAGAATAACAATTAATTAAAATATAAAATTATTTAAACTAACATAGAAACAATAAAAAAATAATATTTTTAAGTAAAATTTTTTCTCTTACATACCTAATAAAAATTTGACATAATTTAAAAAATAATCTAGAAATAAAACAAAAATTACATTTTATGATGCCCTCTTCCCCCATTGAATCCCCCTTTGAATAATAGAAAAAAAAAGCTAGCTCTAACTTGAAATAAATTAATTTAATCCATGTCCAGATGCTTGAATAACTTGCTTTTAATTGGTTTTAACAATTTGAAATTTTCTTCTATTCGACTTAAGTTAAAAAAAAAACGCATTTTCTGTTGCTCAACTGTTTAATGGCAGTTTTGGACAATAAAAAGCACGTAAATTTTTTCTTCTTCTTGAGCAGAAAGGTGCTGGACAGAGAATACATAAAGAAATCAATCGATGGTGTTTTTCCTTGACAGGATGCGCGAGATAATTCTCGTTATTTCTTCCTAAAACGTATAAATAGACCGCTTGAATCATCCTCACGTACATCTGATGGCGATTTTTATGCTTTCTATGCGGTTAAATGAGTTTCATCTTATCGCGTATCTGGTCCGAATTCGCAGAAGCAATGTAAGCCTAATCTGGAGCGCTGATTTCGCGAACTTTCTTGGTCTCGGAATGAGTTCGCTTTAATTACTCGCTTCTGGTTCGGAGAATATGTAAATTAGCTTTCCGAGAACGGAAGAGGACGATTCTCAATGTGACTTTTTTTGTGCGGACGGTAGAAAACTTTCAAGTTTTAAAGTTGCTACGGCTTCCGCTGGGTACGGTCAGTATCATAATGATAAACACGTTTTATAATAAATTATGGAAAGGTGTCGATAGTACATCTAATCCCCAAGAAAGACACCCTGTAGATTCGTAGAAATCGGTGTTTGTTGTCAGTATGTTTCTAATAAAACTCTTGTGGTGAAGTGCTGTCTGTTTGGACTTGAAGACAATCGCGTTGCAGGTTCCTTATTTGATTCCTTTGCTCCATTGACTTTATTTCTTGTTGGAATCGCTCGCCTTGTTCTTCACCGAACTCGCTGAGGTTTTCCAGAAATCTGTCCAAATGGTTTTGCAGAAAGTCTCATATTAGCACCCATTAACCAGCATATTTGGTACGAGTTTGTTCTGCCTTATTGTTACCTAAGAAGTTCTTAAGAGCAGTAACAAAAGAGCACCAAGCAGAAGCTTCAACATCAGTCATGGATTTTGGGAAATTCAAGTCGTTAAAAAGCTTGCGAATTGGAGGACCATAAAAAATTCCAGCCTTTAATTTTTTTAAACTTACTTTGAGGAACGATCTGCAAATATATTTAAAGCATTCCCACTTCTTTATGTGAGGCTTTAACAAATTATTTCGTGAGTCCTCCCAGCTTTATGTGAAGTGGAGGCAAAATGATTTTATTCCTGTCAAGTAAAGACTCGCTTCATCTACAGTTATTCTTCTCTAAGTGGGCGTTTCTTTCGCGTCTAGTGATCTTGCTCTGCTCTACTGTCCCGCTCAGTTCAGTATTGCTGCTGAAGATGATAGCTTAGCTATCGAAACGTCGTTCAGTGTCAGTGAAATGTTTGTGGTTGAGGGTAATAGTGAACTGTTTCAGCAAAACAGGGGTACTGGCTGTATCCACTTCGTTGCCCAAGCAAAAAATTCACCATCTTCAAATCAACGCAAACAGACCATCGACGCTCTCAATACTGGATTGTTTGCAAAACAAATTTTTCACCGGAACTCTCGTTTACTGCTTTCACTGAAAATGGAAACATTTATTGCCGCTAGATGGATTCCTAAAAGACATCAACAAAGAATTTTTCAGCAATCTACTCGAAACCTCTCCAATCCATGACCATACCCAATTGACCCAAGGAGAATCCAACACCTCCTTCATTTAAAATTCTCCATGTCTGGCGATTGCTTTCATAACTTAGACAGAAGCCTTGCTTACATCTTTGGAATTCGCGAACACCCTAAACGGATTGAATAAGCGAATTAGTTAGTCACCGTCTGGTCGCATCGTCCGGCACCGGGGTCTGCGGTCTCGTGCGGCGTCGCTCGATTGTTCTTTATTTTACTCGTCTTGAAATTCTATTACAAGCCGTGACGTTGGTAATACTATTGTCGTGTACGCGTTATCGAACGATGTCCCGGAATATTAAGCAGGCCTCACGTACTCGCGATACACGACGCATTGCGTAAAATTTTACCCGATTACGGTCAAAATTTTAATCTCGCGCGTTCGAATTGAATTGTTTTGCTTCCTTCAGCGCGTGAGAGTAAATTTACTTGATTAACGTCTCGTCGGCTTGCAGAGCTCCGTCTTTTTTTCTTATTCTTGCGCGCGAGCGTTCCAAATGGTTTATATTTAAACCATGACGTCAGATCAGCATGTCGCTGGCTGGGATTTAGAAAATTCGCCTTTTTAAGCTTTCGAAACGGCTCCCGTATCCAATATTATTGCCTTATAAGGGAGAGCAACGAACCGTCTCCGTTCACAGAAGCGGCGATAAATCGTTGAACCCAAGTAGTAATCTGTGTCAATGCATATTTTAAAAGTGCAACTTTGCAGGCTTTTTGAGCGCTCAACTCGGACGAATATGGTATAAGATACGGCGCGAATATGGGTCCGCTGCATTGCTCGATGCACGC
>LR736887.1:2646700-2658121 GCA_902654985.2 Oryctes borbonicus
AAATAATTATGGGCGCATGCTAATTTTATTTATGTTTATTTTCTCAAAATTATTTACGTAATTAACATTGCATTATTGGATGTGATTTTAATTGTAAATATTTTTCTTATCATAATCTGCAAATGCTGATATCGTAATTATTATACGAGAAATAATTATTGTAGTTTCTCTTAGAAAATGTAGAAATTAGAATACAAAGGATTTAAACAAATGCCCTATGGCCCAGAATATTTTAAATTGTATGTAAAATAGCCAGGTATATAAAACGAACGAATCTAAAAACACAAACTTATCAGCTTAAGAACTGCGCAGCTACTTGTTATCTTTCCTTAAGTTTAAATCCTCGTCCTTTTTGGAAATTTCGAAGGATAGAATGGATCCCGAAGATGTGGTCATCTCCGGTATGGCTGGACGCTTTCCAAAATCTGGCAACATCCAAGAGTTCAAAGAGAAACTTTACTCGAACGAGAATCTGCTGAGTTCTAGATGGAAGGAAGGTAGGGATTATTCGAAATGTTTTAAACGTAATTATTTTATATATTTTATGAATCCTCAAAGGTGAAAGGGGCGTCACCAATAAACTTGGCGTCATCGAAAATGCCGATAAATTCGACACAGCGTTCTTCGGCATTCATAGGAACCAGTGTACCTACATGGATCCCATGCAACGTCTGCTTCTGGAAAGATCTTTCGAAGCTCTAATCGATGCTGGTAAATAAGATGTAAGGAAACATTCCAAATAGTGCCTCATTAATTTTTTTTTTTAATATCAGGCGTGAATCCTCAGACTTTGAGAGGTAGGAAGATCGGCGTCTTCATAGCCGCAGGCGTCGGCGAGAACGACAACATTTTCTACGAATCTATAATTAACGGGCTTGGTGTTACGGGACATTCCAGAGCTATGATGGCTAATCGTATCAGTTATTGGTTGGATTTGAAAGGTTTGAACTGTTAAAAGAAACTTTGAAATTTATTGGATTAACCGCGAATTCTTCCAGGTCCCAGTTGTACCTACGACAGCAATTGGATCGGCGGTATAGAAGTCCTAACTTTAGGTGTAGATGCTATAAGATATGGACGTTGCGAATCTGCCATTATAGGTTCAGCGAATTTAGCTTTGAATCCTGAAATATCTTGGCTGTTCAAAGACATGGGTTTGCTATCTGATGACGCATCAACCAGAGCTTTCGACGCTGATGGTAAAGTACATTTTGATGGGAGTTTTATGGAATTCCCGTTACCCTTTAATAATTCCAGCTTGCGGATATGCTAGATCCGACGGTACCATTATCATGTACCTCCAAAAAGCTAGCGAAGCCAATAGAATTTACGCCAGCGTCGTTCATTCGGCTACAATTTACGATGGAGCTAGGGATAGTCCCATCCTAGGCATAGACCAAGCCGGTATCACCGAGTTCGTCAGCAAATTCTATCAAAACTGCGAAGTTGACCCTGGAGATGTCGAATACGTTGAAGCATTCGGTTGCGGCATCAAGGTAAACATGTTCCCAACAAGTCCCAAATATGTCAATATGCGTTTGTCTGACTTAGGAACGGGACGAGATCGAATTAAATTCCTTGGAAAGCGTCTATTGCAAGAACCGGAAGAAACCGTTGCTGATAGGGGCGTTGAAGCCTCAAACTGGCCACTCAGAAGCAAACGACAATCTGATGGCAATAGTTAAGGTCCTGATAGCCTTCGAAAATCAGAAAATTCCGGCTACTTTGCAGCATACGAACCCCAATCCTAACATTCCCGGACTCTTCAACGGGAACCTGAAAGTAGTTACGAAGAATATGCCTTGGGAAGGCGACTTAGCTGCTGTTAACGGTATTGGTATAACTTCTTCGTACGCCCACGTTCTCCTAAGGGCTAATCCTAAAAGGAAGAAGATCGTAGAAGACGACTCGTTGAAATTGGTGGTGGCATCAACGAGAACGGAAGATGGAATCCAGCAGATTTTGAAGACTGTAAATTAAGATCGCACAAAAAAATTTCGATAACATTTAATTTTTTTTTTGTTCCAGCTTCAAACCGATCCTAATATCGACAGAGAATACATCGGCTTAACTCATAGGTTCTTCTCGAGAACAATTCCCGGTCACCTGTATCGGGGATACACGATTTTAGACAAAAGCGAAGCTCCAAAACAGGAATTTGAGGTAATTCGATTGTTTTCGATGCGTATCTATGATCTAAGTCATATTTTAGCATTTCCCAGGAGTGAAGCGTCCAGTTTGGTTCATTTATTCGGGCATGGGCAGCCAATGGGCTGGTATGGGCGTAGAGCTTATGAAGCTTCCGATTTTTGCTGAAAGTATCATGAAATCCCATAAAACTTTACTTCCCAAAGGCATAGATCTCCTCAATATCATCACAACGAATGATCCTCGTATTTTTGATAGCATTCTGCATTCCTTCGTTGGGATAGCTGCTATACAAGTAGGTTAACTTAAGCAAGAAATTTTTGCGCGTTCAAATAGTAAATTTTTATCTCACAGATCGCATTAACTGATATCTTGAAAGCTTTGGGCGTGGTGCCCGACGGCCTCATTGGTCACTCCGTTGGGGAATTGGGTTGCTCTTACGCGGACGATTGCCTAACAGCCGAGCAGATGATCTTGTGCTCGTATTCGAGAGGCAAAGCCTCGCTAGAAGTCGAACTGATCAGAGGAATGATGGCTGCGATTGGAATGGGTTACAATCAAGCTAAAACTAGGATTCCCCCGAGCATAGAGGTCGCTTGTCACAACTCTAAAGACAATTGCACCTTGTCCGGACCAACGGCGGATATGGAAACCTACGTTAAGCAGCTACAGGAGGAGGGAACCTTCGCGAGATTGGTGAACGTGTCTAATATAGCTTATCATAGCAGATACATCAAACCCGCCGCTCCGAAACTCTTGGAATATCTTCGCCAGATAATAACCGATCCCAAGCCGAGGTCGTCGAAGTGGATCAGCACGTCGGCGCCCGAAAGTAAATGGGATACCGAAGAAGCGAAATTGTGCTCAGCCACGTACCACACGAACAATTTATTGGGATCAGTTTTGTTTGAGGAAGGCACTAAATATATTCCGGACGATGCCATAGCCATCGAAATCGCTCCGCATGGATTGTTGCAGGCCATTTTGAAGAGATCGCTGAAGAGCGATTGCACGAATATTCCTTTGACGCAGAGAGGCAACAAGAATGCCGTTCAGTTCTTATTGAACGCTATTGGGAAGTAAGTTTCGGTGCTGTGGCGCTTGCGATTACCATAAATTGAATATTTTACAGAATGCACAACGTTGGCATCGATGTTGATTTGTCGCCGCTCTATCCTCCAATAGAATATCCGATTAGTAGAGGTACCAGCACCTTGGCACCTTTAGTTCATTGGGAACATAGCGAGAAATGGCGAATCGGGGTCGAGGAAAGAATTACGTATTTGTTTAGCGTTAAAGACGCGCATGTAATGCTCCATAGCGACCAATACAGGTATTGCACCGGGCATGAATTGGATGATAATTGCGTTTTCCCACTTTCGGCCTTTTTGGTAAGTTCCGCAGCCTATTCTTTGCGATCCTCGGATTAATTGGAAGAACCTCTTCTAGGAAATGATGTTAGAAATTGTATCGTACGGCCTGAAAACACCTCCCAGCGAGGTAGTCTTCGAGAACATCAAAATTAAGAACGTTTTGGTCATACCCAAAATCGGTAAGGTTCCACTTAGAAGACGTTGGAAGTTTTAATCGATGTATTTGATTGATTTAGGTAGCGTCCCTATTCACGCCATGGTCCAGAGAGGCAGCGGAAACTTCGAAATCCTTAGCGGGGAAATCCTATTAATTACCGGAAAAGTTTCCATTCCCGAAGCCAACGAGAAGAATAGGAAGAACATAATGGAATTCGATATGGGGGAGGCGACGGAGCTATCCAGTAAAGACGTTTACAGCGAATTTAACCATAGAAGACATAAGTATACAGGGGAATTTAAGGCGATTAAATCTTTAACCGTGGGAAAAGAAGGTAGAGCTTCTGATGATTTTGCGAAGTAGATTTGTATATTTTTTTCCTAATCTAGGTCAGCACAGCGTTGTAACTTCTTGCAATAAATGGCAGATGCTGCTGGAGTCCCTTATTCAGCAATACCTCTTCAAAGCCGGCGAAAAGTACCAAAACGTACAGACGACTTCTTACATTCTGAAGATAGTCGTGAACTTAGATAAGGTCCTTCCTGAAGGTCAAGGTAACTCCGATTCTTTCTCCATTTATTTGGAATTGGTTTTAATGAATTGGTTGCAGATGTCGAAGTGGCCTATAATTATTATACCAACATCATATCGTGCGATGCAATGCAGCTCATCGGTTTCAAGAGTCAGAACATGTCCGAAACGCCTAAACCGATCAATTTTCACGAATCTGACTTCGTGCCGTTTACGAGATATATTTCGGAGGTAGGTTATTTTTGAATAGAAAGAAGTGGAGCTGAAGGTTACTTTTTCCTTTAGAATATTGAAATTGCCTTCAATAACAGCATCCAAATCACGTTGAATAATTTCGAAATTCCCGATACGAAGAATATAATCATCACCGAGGTCGAGACCGCGAATCCTTCACTTTCCGAAAATGTTAAAAGCGTTTTGAGCAGAGATATCGATATTAGCGTAAGTGCTTCCTATTTGGCAATAGTTGAGAGCGATTTTCAATCAAGTTTTTCTAGTGTAACTTTTACCAAACCAAAGAGAGTCAACTCGCGATCATCTCACCTAAGAGTCCTGTCTTGGTCGTTTGCAACGATGCGCCTTCCGAGCATCTCTTGAAGATTATCTCTTCAACGCACGCGTTTGCGTTGGTTAGAAGCAGTAAGGCTATTCTATCTTCAGAGCTCGTGGTGCAAATCGCCGATTTCCAAGTTAAGGATGTTAATTATTCATTGATAAAGAAGGTATTGATATTTCAGTTACAGCGATGTTTTTTTTTTAACTCATTTTTTTTTGAAGACATCGCACGTTCAATGCAACGTGGTTCATATTAAATCCGATGTGGTTAGCGCTAAAGATCTCGGAAAAGAGGGACCAGCGTGGGTGCAAGATTTAAAGAATAAGGTTTCTGGGGACAATGCCGTTCTTTTGGTTTGTCCGGTTGTGCCAGTCGAAGGCATAAACAATTTCGTATCCGCTTTGAGGTCTATGCTGGAATTCAGGAGCGTTCGGTGTATCTTCGCTCTGGACAAGCATATTTCTCTTAAGGATAATGCCGATTTAATGGCGAACATCTTGGAAAGGGATCTGTACGTCGCGGTGTTGAAGAACGGCTCTTACGGATCATATTTGCCAATTCCAATCGATTTTCTGCACAATATTCCTAGGCAGCTACCAACGGCTAGGTAGATTCTACAGATTCCACAGCGTTAATTGGCTAAACGTATATGATTTCAGTACCTTAATAGCAAGCAAGAATTTGCAGTACATTGGAATTAATGTTAATGATGAGACATTGACTAAAGAGAATCATGAAGTTGGATTGGGCAATATCGATTATGTTGGATGCAATGGTAAAAATGAGATGATCATGGGTTTGGCTAAGATGGATAATGATACATGCGATTTGATCCCGGATCCCATATTAAAATGGAAGGTACCTGAGAGATTTACCACCGAAGATGGGTGTTCTGTACCACACGCCTACACCTTGGTAAAACATGTTCAGAATTTAAAATTTATCGAATAATCCTTTTCGGGGAATTTTAGGCCTATTACATCATGGTGCTTAAAGCCAAAGTCGAACGCGGAGATACAGTTCTGATCCACAATGGTTGCTCCGCCGTTGGATTGGCCTTAATGTCCGTTGCGGAAAGCTTCGGCTGCACGATATTTACCACAGTTTCCAACCATGACCAAAAATTGTACATCAGGAAAAGGTATCCGCAAGTAAGTTATGCTTTTCACAAAAAGAATTCACCGTAAAATAAAAATTTTTCTCGGAACCCCTCCAGATAGTCGAAAGGAACATTATGTCGACACAAAATACAAGTTTCGAACTTCAGTTACTCTTCGCGACCGGCGGACAAGGAGCTCGTATAATCGTCAACACCTTATCCAAGAGTCTCCTGAGTTGCAGCGTGAGATGCCTGTCGCAAGGAGGCCATTTTATTCAATTAGGAAAGTTCGACGTGAAGGAACATTATTCCATTGGAATGAGCGTGTTTTTGAAGAACACGACTTTCGCCGTGGTAGTACCGGAGAACATTTTCGACTTACCAGTTGAGGATAAAGAAGTCTTGCGAGATCTCGTACAAAAAGGTATCGAGACCTTCTACGTTCGAGTATTGCCGAGACAAATCTCCAGCGAAGTGCGCCTGAAACCGCTTATCGAGTAAGTTTGGCCAGTACGAAAAAGAATTTTTGTTAATTGATTTTTTTCTTCACAAAGGAGGCTCATTCACAAAGATAACATTGGGAAGATCCTAGTTAAGGTCACTCCGGATATGGGAATCAACTATTTGAACCCGGATAAACCCAATAAGTTTATATGCGATCCGAGATCGTCCTATTTGATCTACGGTAAGCTTCTGCATTGACACATTGATTCCTCTCATTGGTTAACTTTGAAAATTGAAAATTCAAGGTGGCTCATGTGAAATGTGGATTGATTTCGTTGAGTGGCTAGTACTCCGCGGAGCGCGAAAAATCATCGTTTCTTCCGAATCCAAAGTCCAACAACCTTACCCGAGCAGGCGGTTAGATCTCATACGCAGTCTGTACGGCGCCAAGATTCATCACGTCTCAGGAAGGATCCAAACCAAAGAGAATGCCAGCGAATTTATTTCCGAAGTCTACAAAATAGGACCTATCAATACCGTTTTCATTCTTCCAGTGAAAACGCAGCATCAACTGAAGCAGAGCGATATTAAACCCGTTCAGTACCTGGATATGGCTTTGAGAAACATCAGTCCGAAGACCACGTTCGTGAATCTCTTCGGCGCGGCATTTGGCGTTAGCCAAAATCGCGTTGATGTAGAGTTCCCAACCTACAATATCGAATGGCCGGACACGGTGGATTTTACCGATGTGCTATTTGGCCTGGACGAGATTCTCGCTTTGAGAACTAGGTTCGTGATCATTAAGAGCGCTAAGGTAAGCGACATACTTCAAGAAACGACTCAATCGCTGTTTAAGAGTAAGTCTCGAGGGAAAAATTTCGATAATAGAATTTACTTTTAATGTTTTGGATTTTTCAGAATTGACATTGATGTTGCCAGCGTCCTCTGACGATCTCTTAGAACAACATAGATCTTCCTCTGCGAAAGCTACATTCAGGCAAGTTCTTACTTTGGGTCCTAGGAGGATTAGGGAAGTCCCACCGGTATTCGTCATCCCAGGATTATACAACGTTGACACTGTACACCAATCGTGCTTCCCGCTCTTGCATCCGACCTTCGTCGCTGAATTGCCGAATAATAGAGCTCCTTTAAGGTCCACAGCGAAGGAATTAGCCGAGGTAATTTTCAAATACGATAAAAGCTAGAAATCACGAAGTCGAATTATAGGAAATAATCACCATATTCCCGAAAGGCCCCTACAATCTCGTTGGAGTTTCTTGGGGTGGCGCCCTGCTAATCGAAGTGGCGAAGATATTGCAAAAAAGGGCCTCGATTCAGTTAACATTCATAGATAGCGCTCCGGACACTATAAAGACGGTAATATCTCATCTAGGGGAACCTGCTAATATTGAAGTCAACGTCCTGTTGAACCTTTTGAATATTATGTCAACCGAGGTAAAAAAAATCTTTAAATTTAATCGAAAAATTATGATGAATTTTTTTGATTCTTTTAGACCTTCAGAGCAATGAACAATGCTCCTGATATGAAGTCCCGCATTGAGATAGCTTTATCCCAATACAAAGGCGCTAAAGAGGACGAAAAGGATCTCAAAGAGGCTTTGGCGTTATTAATATATCGCTTGAACTGCGCGACGTCGTATGAGCCTTCTGGTGAGCTGCTGAATGGAGAGGTCTTCCTCATAAGGCCTACTGGATCTAACAAATACGATGATTGTGGTTTAATTGAGGTATAACTTGTTGTTCTTTGGAAATGGATATTTATTAAGATTTTTTTTTGCAGTATGTGAGTCAGAGGGTTAACATAGAGGTCGTGGAAGGAGATCATTTGAGCATGGTGGAAAATCAAGCTACGATGGAGATCATCAACGATAACATTATGATACGGAATAAGTTAAAATGAATTGGATTATTTTGAAATGAAATAGGCAATAAAGGTTATGTTTTTGCATGGATCGTAAATCGTTTTATTGACGGAACAATAGCAAAACTTATGACGCTGCGACTTATGATCCATTAACGTCGTACTACGTCCGTTTCGGTCCTTTAAAAATACATCATTACACTTTAAATATATCGATTTCATTAACATAAATGGAATGAAACCGTTTGAATGGTAACAAGCCATCGTTTAGGCATCATAAGGTCAGAGTTAATTGATTCGTCGACGCTAGCGGGCGACGAAGAAGGAAAGCAATCGGCTGTTAAATACGCTAATTACTTTTGTTTTGTAATGTTCCAAAACTGTTTTGGTATGGCAGTTATCCTTGGCTAATTCGACGAGTAGTTGCGACGCTAGGTTAAAAAAAAAAAAATTAAAATTACAATTTTTTCCTTCCTCAACGCTTCCAATTCTTTCCGGTAATAACCCAGTTTCTCGTAGCGGTAAGCGAGATTGCGGTAAAATATACGAAGGGGAATCTGCGAAAGCTCGGCGCTTCTGGGCAGGCGCCGAACGCGGCCGAATAGCGCAATTTTTTTCAGCGGTACGTCGCGTGAAAAGCGACTATCCCAAAGCGCGCCGTTAGTACGCTCTGGTCCTTTGAAATCGGGTCATTGTGGCGAAGCAGTGTGCTAAGTCGGGGTCGGGTGTTGCGTCGGCTAATTTTCTCCTTTTTTTCGCGAAGAGGACGTTCCGATCCCCGTTACCATCGTTGGGACGATGCAGGGAAGGCAAGCCTGCGTGGGACGAAAATGACCCGGCTTTGCGGTGAGTTCTTTTTTCCTTCGATTTGTTCTAGCCGGTTTATTGGCTATTTAACAAGAGAATTTGGCCTAGTGTTCGGAATAAAGAAGGCTACTACTTCAAGCAATTTGGTCCGATGGTTAAGATTTTAATGGCATTTTAACGCATTTAAATTGTAGAAAAATCAGGACGAGGATTTATTTTTAATAGTCATCAATTCAGATATGAAACAAATTTATATTGTCAACTCTCTTTGCTCGATGCATCTCAGCCATTATTTTGTTATTTTATGGTGAATTTATGGGGTTCGTAAATAATTTGATGAATTTTTCATATTTTCTTGGTAAAAAAGGAGAAATAAAGGAAGATTTGGGCAGAATATCGACGCTAACGTCAGCGAATACCAACTAATTTTTGGCTTAAAAATGAAAAAGTCCTCAATGGGATCTTGGGGAAACAAATTCAGTTGTTCGATCCAGATATATTAGACCTTTTTGGGAAAATGGCGTTTGAAAGATAATTGGAACCGTTTGAGATTTTCCTTAATATCCTCTTTAATAGAATTCATTCAAACAAACAATTTTTGTCTTAAAGCTCTTTCTCTATCTCTTACCATTAGTGGACTAGGCACATGGGAAGAATGGAAAATTCCCAATTTTCAAACCTATTCAGAACATTTTTCCGCAGCGTCTACGTACACGTGATCTGCGTGTTCCCATTTCGCGTGTTCGAATTTCCGGGTTCCGGTATCGACCCTTGTTAATTGTGATTAATACCTGATCCAACTTAAGGAACGAGATCTTTTCATAGTTCGCAAACTTTACTTTAAATTCAAGCCATTTCGGATAGAATCTTTAAAGATAAGCTAGCAGCGATTACAAGGCTTGTCTGATTAAGCGAAAACGGTGTAAATTTTTTGGCCGTTTTCACCGTTGTAAATTATCGGGAATAGGGGGTTCTGATGTCGAGAGTGCGGTGACTTCTGAAAGTTTAACGGCTGAACGGTAGCTCGACGCGAAAAAAGGGGGAATACGTCAATATTTGTGAAAGTAATCAGCTTTGGGGGACGAAAAGCTTTTAAAGATTTACTTGTTAAACTTGATAATTCGGTCTTTTTGTTTTTTTTAGACGAGTCTGTTGCGGATCGAATCGTATTGATTGAGTTGTGTCGAGTTGTATTGTTAGAGATGTTGAAAGGATACTGGTTATAAGCGCAATTTAGTGGGGAGCTTTTGGTATTTGGTACTTTGTTCAGCGCACTGGTGCCAATTCCCCTCATTATGGTACTATTGTCATGACCAGTTTTTTTTTTGCAATATTAGATTTTTTATTGGCTGGCTAATTTCTTAAATGTAAAAACACTGCCTCCACGTAGGCTTACAATGTTTCAGTGCAATATAATTTGCTCTTAATGGGGCGCTACAATGCCATTCAAGTTTAAACGAGTCGCGTAATAAATACCACAAAATCAAGGTCAATAAAGTAGAACAAACAAGCTGGATGGATGCATTATTATGAAATGGATAATTGCCAAGCATCAGGAAATACCAACATTTTTAATAGAACCTATAAGTGATAAGGAACGAGTATCAAAAGTGGGGAAACCAGGGATTACCTCAATATGGATCTGGATGTGTATTCAACTCAAAATTTTGTTTATTTATTTGAGTTTCAAGGTCTAGAGAAAGGACAACAACATTCTTTTTCAAGGTTGCTTAATATGTTACGTTTCGTCGTTTAATTTTTCAACCCTTTCAAGCACCCAATAATGGGCAACAATAAATTCTTGGTTTTACATTTGTATAACGTGCATATTAATTTATTAAAATTTTTTGTTTTAAATATTTTCCTCCTTTTGTTTTTATTTAATTAAACAATACAACATATGACAATTATCAATTACCTGTCTGCCTCTTCTTGCCGTTTAATTAGTATTCTTTGTCGTTGTCGCTATTTTTAGCTTCATTTCTTTGCTTCCTTTCTTTCCTCTTTATTTAATGTTCGATGTTTACAGCAATATTAAAAAAAATCTTTACATCCGCCCCACTGTTTTCCGAAAATGTATAATAAAAATAAATGGAAGGTATGGGGTACCCCGGTCCCCTGTTGTTTTTTTTTCGAAAATAATTTGCGTCATCCTTGACTACGTAATATACATATACTTTAAATTATCTTTATATTAAAGAATAAAATAAAAATTTGGGGGATCTAGGGAATCCCGGCCCTGGTTGTTTATTTTTTTTCTCGAAATAATTTGCGTTATCCTTGACTATGTGATATACATATACTTTAAATTATCTGTATATTAAAAAATAAAATAAAAATTTGGAGGATCTAGGGATTCCCGGCGCCCGTTGTTTATTTTTTTTTATCGAAATAATTTGCGTCATCCTTGACTATGTAATATAT
>LR736887.1:2673676-2695622 GCA_902654985.2 Oryctes borbonicus
TTATTTTTTCTCAATAATACAAAAATAGGCTTATTTTTTCTCAATAATACAAAAATAGGCTTATTTTTTCTTAAATGAGAAGTCAGAAGACATTAGACAAATTACTAGCGGTATCCGCATCGTCTTCCGTAGCAAGGTCTAACTGGTGGCAATGGTCTGATGACGCTTCCATAGTAGCATTGTCTACCAACACATGGATACCCAACGTACGGTGAGCGTGGCCTGTAAATGTGAAAATCAGAAAGTTTTTCGAAATAAACCAATCACATTGAGTAAAATTTAAATTAAAAATTTTCCCAAATATTTTGATCCGTGTAATCAGCGATAAAAATAACTCAAAGAACAAAATTACCGCAAGTGCAAGAACCTTATTACGGTTCTTTTGCTTTTCATTTAAGGAGCAGATAATGTTCAGAATTTTGTCTATGCTTCAGTATATAAATATACAGGGTGTTTCATTGAAGAAATATAAATAATCTGTGTTAGTTCTTCCCTTTTTTTTTCGCTTGGTCTTTTCTAATAACATCGGAAGTGATCACATCAACAGCCCAATCTGGATAGGGATCATCATCTACTGATTCCAAGGCAAATAGTCGCAAATAGTCTTCTTTGAAGAACAATCATCCCCGTATATAACCAGCATTTCTTCACGAGTAATTTTTTGCAATTTTCCCTGTTTTGCTAAGAATGCTATAATTGCTCGATCTTCAAGTTTATTGACTTTGATACGTGCCAACTAATATTGCTTTAATTTATTTATAAATTGTCAAACACGTTAACAAGGCATGCGTGATAAAAAAATAATTAATTATCGCATAAAAAATTTGAGATTTTCAAGAAGAACATTTGTAAAAGAAGATATCAAGATAAAATCTATTCTGTATGAGAGATCTGCATATATCTCTATATATAAATAGTCAAAGACGTAAGCAAAGCAGTAGGCTGAAACGAAGAGAGAGTGGCAGGAAAACCTAAGCAGAATCCCTGCACCGGCGGCGGTGGAGAAGAAGGACCACGGAACAATGAAAAAGGAAACCCAAGAACACGGAAATCGGAGTAACTTTTAATGGATTCAGCGTAAATCTAGTACTTACTCTGGGTCAGCTTCAGCTTCTGGATCAGGAACCGGATTTGCACTTATAAAACTAACCATTAAAGCGAATACGCAGAAATAGGCGAATATAGTTACACTTCTAACCATTTTGATTTAAAATTAATTCGCTTTTAAAACGCCACTGCTTCTGAGACCTTTTTACGTGCGACTAATATCTCGGATCTAGCAAGATTTGCTTTTTATATCGCCCAAGAGGCTAATTGGGAAGTTTTAGCGCCGGCAACGATGTGTT
Organism: Oryctes borbonicus; assembly: GCA_902654985.2. Taxonomy (NCBI): domain Eukaryota; kingdom Metazoa; phylum Arthropoda; class Insecta; order Coleoptera; family Scarabaeidae; genus Oryctes; species Oryctes borbonicus. The sequence continues at coordinate 2,675,023 of LR736887.1, forward strand.
AATTGGGATTTTTCCTCTATTATTAATCATAGCTTATTAAAGCGTAGACAAGGTGGCCTTATACGCCCATACAATGTAAGCAGCGATAATTTGGAGAATAAACAAGTGTCGATAAATAAGATAAATAAATACGTTATTTCCGTAAAATTTAAATTCCCCCTCCGGGACTATTTTACGTGAACTACGGCTACTGTGACATTGTCCCACGGTGTCTTGCGAAATAGATTCAGACAAACATTAATACCAAATTATGAAATCAAACATGAACGCTTTAAAACGTGCGTTGAATATATTAAAATGGAATTTTCACCGTCGCTTTAGACAGAAAATTATCCGCTAATTCGTTGTCGTGATTGTGATCTCTTATTCTTGAAGGATGAAGATTAAAATGCGGGGTTTGAAGGGTTAAAAGATAGAAAGTTGAGTTTCTAAATTACGCAGATTTTAACACGTACGAGGGTAATCTTTGACAAGTGAAACTTTAATCTCTTTAATCCGTCTGGTGTAGTAGCTGGCGTCTTGTTCTGCAAATGTGATGGTCTCCTCATTCGGTGAGGAAAACTTTGAGTAGAATAGGATGAAATAATTTATTTATTCAATTGATTAATTGATATTGATAGAATTATTCCTTTCATTAAATATCAATTTTTTTAAATGTGTAACAATGCGTAAAGAAGAAAATTATTTAAAATTTCTGATGAAGGCAATAAATTTATTACCGGAAAAAAAGCTCTCTTAATTACTGCCAAGGAAAATCATCCGCTTCAAAATAAATCAAATATAACGAGGTTCTTCGCGGAAATGGCTAATTGAAAGTTTTCGGGGTTTTTAGCTTTAAGGATTTGAGATTTGCAATAATTTGATACTTACCTTCTTTCCGAAAATAAAAATTATTTTAAGCGGAACAGCGCTTTTCACTTGCTTTAAGTGGCAGAGGTCTCACATTTTAAAACTACGAAATACTAATATTGTTCCACCAAAACGTAGTAGAACGTTCTGTTCATGTTATACAGGGTGTTTAAAAATTGATAACGTAGGCTTCCACGGCTAGAATCAGTTAAAACGAATCGTGTTCCGGGTTTGGACCGTGTCATATTAATCGAAAATTCGACGTTTCGCCGCGTAACTCAGCACGTGAAATCGCCGAGTAATATTTTACTTCTGGCTTTGGATATTATTGTTGTTTGTTACATGTTTTATGCTGAGATAAGTGCATATTATTGTGTAATTTATAAACCAAATAATGGAAAAATATTCAAGGAGTTTAATCTAATTTGGGTGTCTGGAATTGCGGAAAGAACTTGTAGAGAATTCAATGAAAGTTACCCCCCATTTCCGGCCAATAGATGTAAAGAAATTTAGAAAAATTTCAACGCAGATAGTCTTAAATCAAGAAAAAAAAACTAGAATGAACTTGTATCTGAGAATGAAGAAAATAAGATCAACGTTTTAGCGTATTTCGCAGCACGTCCCTGTAGTTCCAATACCTGCCTCTTCTCAGTTTTAAAATGCGAGGCCTGTGGCACCTAAAGCATAAAGCAATAATATACAGGATGTTCCATTTAAGATAAAGAAGTTCATGGCGACTTGTGTAAGAAACTTGAAAATAGTTTAGAAAGGAAGTAAGTACCACATTTTCAAAGCTCAAGAGTTTCGTTAAGTTTGCTTGTAAGTAGCCACGTCCGTGTAAAACCCCGAATAATAATAAAAAAAATAGGTAAAACCCCATAAATAAACTGAAGAGAAATCGGGATTTATCTATTAATAAACGCCCCAATCGAATAAAATGCATTATTTGTTAGGTATTGAAAGGATGCATCCTGTGAGCAGATTGCGTGAGTATCTTCCTGCGTAAGGCGGACTCCTTTCCAACAAACTACTTTCATATTGTTCTGTTTTGAGATGAGAAGTAAATCTGGTATTATAGTCACGAGCGTCATCAATTGTTTCTGGCATTAAACGTGTTTAAACGTTGGTTTACAACTTTCCGCAAGTTTAATGCCGTATATTAGCTGCGGTAATCCTTTTTGTCGAATAAGAATTCTCTGAGTGGACGGCATTTCACGTTGTAGCCGAGTACTGAGTATAAGCAAGTACGTAATATACGTTAACTAAGACACAACGTGTCCCTCAGTTGCAAAGTCACCCATTCGAACCCTAATTCGTGAATTTTTGCCGCGGCAAGTGTGAAACGGTGCGGGACAAAAACTTCCTTTGGCTATTTTTCGGCAGTTTCTGTCGTTAGATGCGCAGTAAATTTGCTTCGTTTTACTGTAAAACGTGTGTTGGTGTGCATCTATCGTTTTTGCGCGAAAGTTTTGAGAAAATCTACTTCAAAATGGCACGTGGCAAGCCTACCAGTGTAGAAAAACGTTCACGCATTATAACGCTGTTTGAAGAAGGATATTCGGGACGACAAATTGCTGAAAAAATAAATACGAGAAGTTCAACAGTAAATGACATCATAAAGCGATATCGGACAACTGGAACTATAGAAAATCGTGTTCGTCCTGGAGCATCGAGGAAAACAACAAAAGCTGAAGATTTGAGAATTGTATTATTAAGCAAACGCGATAGAAAATTAACAGCGCCACAAATAGCAGCCGAAATCAATCGCGGCCGTGAAGAACAAGTTTCGGCAAATACGGTAAAACGTCGACTTCAACAAGTGGACCTTCATGGACGCATCGCCACTCGAAAACCCTTATTACGTCTTGGCAACAGAGCAAAACTGCTACAGTGGACCCGTTCTCATCTAGATTGGTCGTTAGATGATTGGAAACACGTGCTTTGGAGTGACGAGTCAAAGTTTGAGGTTTTTGGGCAAAATTGACGAGTTTATGTCCGAAGATCTAAAACCGAAAAGTGATCCCGAACTGCATTGTGCCTACAGTGAAGCAAGGGCGTAGTTCTGTGTTAGTGTGGGGATGTTTCTACTTTGCTGGGACGGGAGATTTATGCAGAGTGCAGGGTGTAACGAGGAAGGAAAATTATTTTGCAATACTCCAGAATCATGCAGTGCCATCAGGATTGCGTACAATAGACCGTACCTTTACATTCATGCATGACAACAACCCAAAACACACTGCGTTAGTGTGTAAGAACTATCTAAAGGAGCAAGAAGAACAGCACATCCTGAAAGTAATGACATGGCCGCCACAAAGCCCAGATTTGAACCCGATAGAGTTGTTGTGGGATGAACTGGACAGGAGGATCCGAAAAATATGCCCAACTTCACAAGAACATTTACGGAATATTCTGCAACATGAATGGATTAACATTCCACAATCCGTTTTAACAAAACTTATCGAAAGAATGCCTAGAATAGTTCGAGCGGTGATCAACAGCAAAGGAGGTTTTTTCGATGAAAAAAAATATAATGTTCAGTATGTTATATTAGGCTAGAATAACTTTTTATTTATTTATTTTTGTCTTTTTTACCTGTACATACAATAAAATTGCATTTTGTTTTTAGTTTCGTTTGTTTCTGTAACCTTTTCATGTTTTTTAATAACCGGCCGAACTTCTCTGAACGGCAGTGTACGTATCTGACACCAGAAAACGTAATAGGTTGTATGAATATACGATCGTGTCCCGCTAATTATAACTTTTAATTTAAAATGTTAAGTTTGAACTCACAGCCAATGAAAGTAATAATTCAACAATTATTTTACAAACGACCAATAGACATAGCGATAAAAGTTTCATTTTATCCGAACAGAAAAGGATATTAAATGGGTTGCATCTTTTGCTAGGTAAAAAGTTTTTTTGCGAAATGCTGGGCGTTGCTTTAGCTTTGACTATTTGAGGAGGCGTGATTTGCTTTTTTTGGAGAATCTTTTTTTGATCGGAGTAAACTCATTTTTAATGTGCTCCTTTTCGGGGGAACTAAATCGCCATTTTTATGATTTACTTCATGGGAGTTGACCATTTTTGGGGCGTGTTCTAATATGTAGAGGTAATACAGTAAGTGTCTTGAATTTTAATATACAACTTTTTATTTATTTATTTTTGTCTTTTTTACCTGTACATACAATGAAATTGCATTTTGTTTTTAGTTTCGTTTGTTTCTGTAACCTTTTCGTGTTTTTTACCAACCGACCGAACTTCTCTGAACGGCAGTGTACGGTCCCTATAAACAGCCTCCCTCTTGGCCTTAATTTGTGTAAACTATCACCATTTAAAGAAAAAACTTATAAATAACGGCCTGATATCCATTTTCAACGAGTAACGTCATCTTCGTGATGAGATTTGAAATTTTTTAGGCTGCCCTCATCGTCTTAACACGTTACGTACGTTAATTCTTTGGCTTTTATCTATAGCTCTCGCCCTTTTAGAGCTATAAGCGTTTCAAGTTTAGATATTAAATTGTCATAGTCAATAAGTATGGGGATAATAAGCGCTGTTCTTTAGCAGCTGTCGTTATCAAGGTAAATTCCCCATTTAATTATTCACGTGCTGCTTTTTTTAAAATAAGCTCTGTAACCAGCAAATCAATATCATAACTAACCAGCTCATGTGCAAGCGTAAAAGCATATTTATCTATTTATATTCAACTCAACTAATTTTATGTTGTTAAAGGGAATTTCCTCGTTGTATTTGCTTCGAGCCTTTCGTATTTAGGGTGGTATCCACCAATTTTCCGTTAGCAATTGTTTATACCAAAATAGAAGGACGAAACGAGGTAAAAAATTTAAACTTGGGACTTTTCTAAATGGACCTTCTCTTTTTTCCAGTTAATATTGGCGAGGCGACCGCGATGGCCAGCGCATTTTGATACGCAACATCCAAGCGTGCTGAGGCAATCGATCTCAGCGCCATTGCTTCGGTGGAAAGGTGAGTTGCTACAATCGATTTGATGTACATACACACGCGTTGCCGTATATCTTGCGTCTCAACATTTATTACAAATAAATAACATTTAGGATGCGTCTCGTAAGTCTGGAGGGTGTAAGAAAGAGTAATTTATGAGGCTATGCCTATATATCACCAGTGATCTACAGGGTGTTGCACGAGGAACTCTACAAAAGCTATTTTATATATATAAGAGATAAGGAATTGACAGACAATTTCTCCAGCGTCTCTGAATTATTTCTTTTGTTTTTCTTTGTTTTAAATTTTGTTTTTAGTTTCATTTGTAATGGTTTATGTATTGTTTATTCGCTTCTTTGTTTTTCTTTTGGCGACTGTGACTGATTCCATTATCTTAGGATGCTTTGATACTTTGTACTGCATGTACAGACGCGGATTTTGCTGTGTAACGGCTCATCAGTGCACATTCGTGGAAGGTGGCAGTCAATCGGCTAACTCTCGTATAAATACGTATGACGTAGAATTATTTATTTTTGCCACTGACCAACTTTTTCTAAGTGACGGTTGTTTGAATGGTTGTGTCTTATTCAGCTAGCTTTAATTTTATCTTTCGTCTAAACCAAAACAAAAGATTTTTTTTGTTTTGAGGAGGCAAATCGTAGTGGTGGTTTGGGGTGTGGACGTGCGCGCGAGGGTGTTGCTAGGATTTGTTTTCTAGCGAGATGGGGGATCCTTCGCTTGGTGTGGGACGGGATCCCCTGGATTAAGATGGTTAACTTGGAGGAATAAAAAGAAAATATTATTATTATTATTGCAGGATTCTCATATTTTGTTGCTATGTTTATAGATATAGAGCAGGCAATCGAAACAGTCCGAATTTATGCGATATAGATTCGGTTCACCTGGCCAAAAAAAAAGAAAAAAAAAAAACTACACATAATAAAAGAAATACGAATACGTTCAATTTTATTTCCAGTTTGTAGACGTCGATTTAAATCGGTGACAAGTTCCGATAATAACGGTTCGAAATTCCCTATTCCCCGTTTGCGAAACTCGCCGGATCTGCCAGAACCGATCCTCGCAAACTGAACTTGACATTATCGGCAAACTTGAAAGCGATTCGGATCTGCGTTGAACGCGTTTTTCGAACTTCTAAAGTGAGCGTGGGCGAGCGCTTTAGAGTGTTAATGCCGTCGCAATGGGGCGCATTATCTTGAGGTTTTCGGGTTGAAAGAGAACGAAGCGGGTGTTACTCTAGGCTGCGTGGGCGGCTAAGAAACAATGCTAGCTGTGCGTATAAAACAAATAGAATTCGGCTTTAATTGAAAGGACGATGATATGTAGCGAGAAAATGTAACGTGTACCTTCCTTTGAGGTGTTTTGTTTGCTAGCGTAATATACACATGTATGTATGTATATTGTTATATAGGAGCCGTATTTATTTAGCTTGATAAGATGTAAAACAAAAACATATTCAACATTATATACCAAATACAATGAACAATGAACCGTTGTTCAAAAATAGTCGACCGTGTTCTCTTTTTTTATTTTTAAAATCCATTAAAAAATAAAAGCATAGCATTAAATTCCCTACCTGGCTTCGAAATATTTATTTAACATTCTTTTTCTCTCGTATACTGCTTTTTACCTTACATTATCTTCCTCCATGGGGTAAATCAAAAGTGCACAATGCTTTTAGCAACATGTAATATCGTCAGAAATGAAGACACTCTCATTTAGCCGTATATGCGTATGTGTGTGTAAGCGAGTAAGTTACAAAGTTGGATCGCTTTAGTTTGGTTTTCGGACTGTATTGTGCGAAATAAATGGAACTTCGAGAGACCTCTGGAGTAAGGCCAACTTTGGATGAAACTTCGGTTTGAACGGATATTCTAATTTTGACCAAATAAAATAAACATTTTCTCCCCCTCCCATTGTAAAAAAGCGTAAAATAACGCGATGCTTTTGGTTTCCGGGTTGGAACCGTGTCATTGTCGTAGCTTTTGTCATAATTTTTGTGGGACATTTCTACCTTTCCAACCTTTTAAAACCTTACGCCGAACGCAGCGACTCTTTCGCCCAAAATTCCCAACATTTCATCAAACGATTGAATGAGGTGACGGTAGATCCTGGTGATTTATCTTGTCACCTTTGATGCTGAATCTTTATTCGCCAGAGTTCCCATACTGGATACTCCAACGACCAACCGGTTGGCGCGGCTGAAGCTTGTCTTTTTTCTACTTAATTTGAGTTTCATGGTAAATGCTATGAGCAAGTCTTAGGCGCAGCTATGGGATCTCCCCTGCCTCCTGTCATCACCCATATATTTATGGAAGCGTTCGAACAACAAACCCTATTTTCTCATATTGGTGATACCTTTGCAATCTGGCCTCACGGACACGAATTTTTAAACAATTTCCTATCGTTTCTGAATTCTCAAGAAGATTCAATACGATTCGCTATGGAGCTTGGAGCCAGGTGTTCTCGTACATCGGCGTCCTGGCGATGCGTTGGGACATTTCGTTTACTGAAAACCCACGCGCACAGATAAGTATCTCAATGGCTTCTCACACAATCATCCAACCCAAAAACACGGTGTTGCCAATTCTCTTATCCAAAGGGATATTTCCATATCTGACCCCAATTCGCTTCCGCAAGAAGTGGACCACATCCCTGAAAACCCACGCGCACAGATAAGTATCTCAATGGCCTATTACACCATTATCCAACCCAAAAACACGGAGTTGCCAATTCTCTTATCCCAACGGATATTTCCATATCTGAGCCCAATTCGCTTCCGCAAGAAGTGAACCACATCCCTGAAACCCTGACCCGGAATTATTATTCTAGGGAGGATATTCAAGCCACCATTAACCGCTACATCAACCCTGCCCCACAGCAACCTCCCACATCCAATTCTAATTTTTCGTAAGCAAACATAGCTACCTTACATTTAAGGTGTCACTGATCGCTTGAACAAAATCCTTTTCAGGAACAACATAGAAACCATCTTCAAACCCAATTTCAAACTATTTTTCCATTGAAGACCGCAATCATCTGAAAATTTCTGGTGTCCACCAGATTCTACGTTCTTGCGTTTAATCAGGTCCGAGCTGGACGAGCATAGACTGAAAACTGGCAACCAAATCCAATTTAACTCTACTTGTATCTGGTCTCGCAACTTTCACTATTATAGTAGAAAAACCTGGGATTTTTGAAAAGTCTTTGAACATCCCAACAATTTAAATCGTGATGATAGTCGCCCCAGTTAGTGTGCAGGAGCAGCTCTGAAGTTGCTCCGTAAGAGTGAGGACGAAACGTGGCCAAAAGCTACGACAACAATATGGTTCCCATAATTAAATAATCTCAGTTCCATGTATTTGATTTTGCTTGTCCAGTTGTGTAGAGCTTTCCCCAAATATATAAAAAAAAAAACGCAGCTGAAAGGCAGGAATCCTGCCGTAGAGCTTTGGTGGTAGAGAAAGCTGGTGACGATTTCAGTTGATGCCTTATTCTGGTGGCGTTGGTTTTGTAGAAATTTCATTCAATTGCAACCTTTTTAAAGCTTTCCATAATTCAGATATTATGTTCATGCTTTAATACGAGACGTGCCTTTTAAGTTTTTACAGAAATAATTTTTGTTGGATTCGGGTCTTCTGGAGATACTTAAACGGTCAATTGTTGCTTAATCTCCAATTCGTACGAATATATCTAAAATTTCCTCAGCTTTATTCGAAGTTCTTTTTTGAGCATTTCCTTACACCACTTGACACGAGCTTTTTTGAGCCTGTTTCAAATTATGCAGAATCTATCGGGTACTGTACTCCTCGAGGTAGCTAAGGATAGCTTTATCTCACGCTAAGTCACATGTCGATTCTCCTCAATCATGGTGTGCGCAGCATCAACATCTTTTGGAGCAACAACCGATTTTGGTCGACCTTTATAAAATTCATCGCAGACAACAGCAGATTCACGACGAAATTCTGCAAAACAGTTGTAGACAGTCGATTCTAATGGAAGTCCCATTAGAAAAGACAAAAATTGAACGAAACAATTCGAGGAATTTTTGTTAGGCACTAACGCCGCGAAGAACTCTTGTATTTCACTATTTCAACAATAACATAGGTAAAATTTCACGAAAACAGTCAAATCTCAACAACACTATCTGGTGGTTGCTTGTAAAAGCTTAAGACGCTCCAATTCTTTAATCTATTGCGAAAGTGACTTTCTCCAATAACCGCAGACGTTCTCGAAAAGAATCCTCTACGTCGGCTATTATCGCGAGGATCCCGGCAAATTCGTATAGCTTCGAATACATCAATTGGTTGTTGGGAAAGCTCGTGACGTCTCATTTATTATCTCGGAGGGTTGTAGAACGGCGACGCAAGGTCTAACGGAATTAGGTTGAGAACTCGGATTCGTATACGACATCAATGATGACCGTGAAGTGATTTTATATTAATTCGTTTTTCTTTGTGCATGTCATGGACGTAGTCTTGTAGGTTATTTCGGATAGATGGAAATGGAAATTAGGATAAGGTTTGGGGATGTTTAACCTAATTCTTTGTGTTTTTTTTTCTTTGTTAAAATCAATATTTCGGCTTTGCCTTGGCAAAAGAATTAGACATATCGGTCCTGTTATGTTCGTTTTTTTTCTATTTTGGAAAAAAAGAACAAAAAGAAACCAATGAGACTCTTTAAATCTGGAGCTCTGTGATTGTTCTTCATATTTCTCTGTTCTTCACGTTTTTTCACCTTCTGTTCTGTTCTTCACCGTTCGTTTCGAATTTTCGATTCCCATCTTTGTATATCCGTTAAAACCAATTTTTTCAATCTTCGTGTTAACCTTTCTTTTCTTCTTCTGATATGGTTTGGCCTCAGTCATCCTTTCCATCTTCCATCCTCCCCAATAGTCCTAGCTATTGTATGCTTTGTGAGGTTATAAGTGCTTTTCTCGAATATTTACCGAGAATCTATCCCCAGCATCTTCATAACTTTGTTGGCTCTAAGATGTTTGTGTAAATTGTCAGATGCTTGGATCTGAACAATTGAGTCACTTCTCCAGCCTTTGTTAGCTTATCTTGAAATTCCATGTCTGCTCGTAGCGTCTTTCTTTTTTTTTTCCTAGCAAGGAGATGTCATTGGTTCTATTTCGACGTCTTTAAGCTTTTAACATTATTTATAGTATTTGGTTATTCTTAGGAATTTTACCAATTTGAGAGGTATCTTGAGTTTTTGCTTAATCTTAACTTCTCGGATGACATGTTATAGTTGAGCGTTGAGATTAATAAACTTTCAAGAACGCTTTTTTTTAATAGCATGAAATAATCATAGCTTAACTTCTCCCATATCGTACCCGAGAGGCGGTTCTCATACTTCACCTTCAGCACTTAAATTTTTAATTTCCATCTCCTTTTCAGCTGTGTACAGGGAAACATCGTAACTCCCCGATCTTGCCTAAATTCCGCGGGGCGTAATAACTTTTCCGCTTGCGCCCTTCCTTCCTTTTTTTTTACATATTTTAACGATCGCGAACCCTCATCGCCGCCCTATACTGAAATGATTTCGCGAAAATACGAAGACGACATTAAAATGATGCGTCGAAAAAATGCCGTGCAATAAAACCCGTTTTCTCCGGTAGATCCCCCTCATAAAAAGGGCGGAAAACCTATGTAAGCCGAAGGTTATTTCGGGAATATTGCGTCCGTCTCTGTCGTGTGCGTATTTTTAGACCGGGTTTTCGGTTTTGTTCGTTCGGGCCAGCTGTAAAATTGGTCGAAGTGAGACTGTCTGCCGCCGCCAGGAGCTTGTGCGGTTGTAACGGTGAATGGTTCGTCTAACTATGTGTGTCCTTAGTCTGATCAATATTCTTGCGTTGCGGTATAGTGTGGAGGTCCGCATGCATGTAACAGGCTAATTTAGTGGGATATTTTATGAAATAAACTATCCATCTAACGTTTTACTTATACTGATTATAGCCTGTATGCATTACCAGCGGTTATTTTTTTTTTATTTTTACGTATTAGGAAGGATAGGCGAATATTTTTCTCGATCAAGGATTCATCAGAATTTAACGTTTTACGTGGGGAAAATTTGAGAAAATTTAGAAATTAATAGTTCCCGGAAATTGTAAAGATGAAATTCGTGTCTCTTTCGGCTATTTAGATTTGATTTGAGGAGAATTTTTGAGTTGTTGAAATTTAAACGAAAACTTTAACCTTATATAGCGAAGTCCCACTTCATAAACGCTACGATTCTTTCTTCTAACAATCAGCAACTTCTGATTAATTACTGCAATTCAGACCTTGAATTCCAATTTAAAATCTTCAAATTCAAATTCAGAAACGGGAAAATAGAATACAAAAGAAGTTAATGTTTGTTTTCATCATTATCGTGCTTGGTTGGACTTATAATATTCTTCTACCACTCACATCCCAAAGGTAATAAGCAGAAAAAGGAATTTTATTCTAGAAATGGAGCTCTCGACCACTGTAGACCTTACTTTCATGAGTTAGCTGCTACATAATCCATATCTACAGTGAAGGCAGAGCTTTGGGACAATGTCATTCTTGAACCGCCGTTCTTTTAAAGGGAATGCTTGAAGGTACCTGGATCTTTATTGCAGGTTCCTCTGTCTTCCATGAGCTATGTGTACAGTAGAAAAGGTGTGCACAGTTTTGACCACAGATTTTATGAATTGAACTTCTTTCCATGGCAGCAATGAAAATTTGCGAGAACTAAAAGAGGATGTTTCCAAAAACTTGTTGTCCGGGAGTTGACTATGCTCCTGTACATATCGTACCAACCAATAGAAACGACGTAGCGTGCAATTCTGATTTAAAAACAATAGGATACAAGATTTATCTGACCTGGACGTTCTTTGCTAAGAGTGCTTGTACGGTCGCGTTCAAATTCAACTAATTAATTTTTTTTAGGTCGATAACAAAGATGCAGAGCCCCATAAGCTTCACTGAATTCCGCTTTTGTCTCGTGATTCGTTTTTCTTTTCGAAAATCAAACATTTAATCTCTGCTGTATATTCGATTTTTTCCCTTGTTGTTAAATCACAAAAATTATTCAGTTTGAATGGCTGTTATTCACCGTATCTGTTTGAAAACTGGCAAGAATCTTGTAAAAAGGTCAAATTTTAAGAAAAATAATTATTTCAATTCTAATAGCGCCATCTCTTGTCGAGGCTACGTAATTATCGAACTGCTCTCGTATTTTCGTTTAGTACTTGATTTATTTTAATTTCTCGGAAGCTTTCAACTTCTTTGTCTTCAAATAGGTGCTGTTTCGTAATAAATGGGACTTTCTTGGGTTCAGGTGTCTTCAGTAATAATATTTCCTCCCAATTCTGCTATTTCTTCCACTTTTATAACTTTTAGGAGCCGATTTTCTTTCTCTCCTTCTGCAACTCCTTCTTCGGGAATGTTAGCTCAGTTAACTGTAATCACTCCAAAAAAATCCAACAAGCACCGATTTTCTTTCTCTCCTTCTGCAACTCCTTCTTCGGGAATGTTAACTCCGTCGACTGCAATCACTCCAAAAATATCCAACAAGCTTTCTTCTTGTTCGTTTAGTGGCTTTTCATCGCATGGACTAAGCAGCTTTAATTGTGCTTGAAGTTTCTAATCTAGCTATTTTCTTTTCAATGTTCCGTACCAGATCATTACAACAGATTTGCAACACTTTTTTTTTAATAATTAAATAATTAATACAACATCTTTATTATTTCGTGTAATGTTTATATTAAGAAAACAAGCACCTGTCGATAAAACTGCAAGTGCCGGCATCGATATTTACATGAAGAACTGCATTGTTAGTCTCAATACAAGCGATCCGAATGATTTCAACAATTGCTGTAACGATGTGCTGCGGCGAACGTTCCATCGTTGAATTTACCAAAATTGTCCATAAAAAAGGAGAAAATTTTAATGATTTACGCATTTAAACAAAATGTTGTGGATTATTGTTAGATATTTTTGCGAAAATCAAAGATAGGCGTGGTTTTATCTTAAATATTTTATTCTCGCCAATACAAATTAATAGAAGATAAGAACAGTTAATGACCAATTATAAAAGGACTAGAACTAGAAACAGATACTCAAGCTGTAATATCCATGAAGATGGAAAGGAAGTAGAGCAAAATGTGGCTCCAATCGGGTTCATTGAACTACGAGTTGCCCTTAGCAGGAAATGGGGTAACATATACCTGTATCGGCGAGCAGCTTAATATTCTTGTATAATTGAGGTGACCTTTTCGCCTCTTTCAAACCATGTTGGTGATTTTAATTTTTTAATCATCGACCTTATGTTTTATTCTAAAATAATAGGGGAAAATATTTAAGCTAACCTGGGGTAAAGGTCAAATAGATCGAGTTAATTAGGGGTACGTACATCAAAAAGATATTAACCTTTTTCGTTTAGAGAAGCCAACATTAATAAGTTTATCAAGCACCTTCGAAAATAGAATAAAATTGGTGAAAAGCTACAAATGAGACTGAAAGAAGAATACTTGAACTTGTCGTTCGATAAAGGCCAGACGCAAGAATGTTGTAACGTTTTCTCTTTCTCTTGTTCCAGATGTCCTAATATGGGTAAAGTTTGGATCCTCTTGAGTGTGGCCGTCATATTGCAATCACCACAGATCTCTCCAGATGACATGTAAATAAACCGGACGCTCTCCAAAACAATCTTTTGATCTTATTTCTCCCCCCGTTTGTTTCTTCCTTGTTCGCAGCTTCGGCGAAGGAAAATCAGACAAGGAGATACTGGATGGACTCCTACATGTTGAAAGATACGACAAACGGTTGTTACCACCTGTTACAGGTAAATTTTAATTTTTCCATTGAATTTTTTTTTTTGAGATTATCTGTATAATGATCTTATGCATGATTTAAAGTATACGAGTTTGTGGCTTTAGTTATTTTTAGAAGAAGTTAACGATTAAAGATGGCAATCATGGAATAAAAACATTTGAAGTAGCTAAAAGTTGATGAAAAATTTTAACCCTTGACAATAGTTGCTTTTTTTTGATTTAATTTCGGTTGTTTTGGATTAAAATTAAATTAAATTAAAATTAAGATTTTTTTTAGCTAGAGCTAAATTTTATTTTCGTAAAGTTGACAAACGCATGTTCTGAGGATGTTAACAAAAAATAATTCTCAACTTCCAAAGATTAATTTGAACCCCTTTTAACTCCAAAGGTCAACGGATTTCGCGAAACGTTTCCCCGTACAAGCAAAAAAGGAGTCTAGTTGGTTAAGATCAAAGGAAGCCTCACGGTCGTTCATAGAATGAAAAATATGTTTTATTCGGCACATTTGTTAGCTTTTGTAGTCATAATGGGAGTACGAGATGAGATTCTGACCTCCTTTCCGAAACGAGGGAGTCGATCAAAGCCGGTAGAGATAAATGTTGAAGGTAGAAACAGGGTCTTTAATTAGCATGTGAACTGCTTGCAAATCCAAGCGGGTGGTAAAATTGTAGGAGGAGCGCGGATATAAAGAGAATTTTTAGAGGGTAAAATGGAGTTTTGACAATGTAATGCGTGCTTCTCGAACGAGCTATTTTGACTGGATTTTGGAAAACGAAGGTAGCTGTTTCTTTGTTATAATTTATTAAATTTATTAAATTAAAATTAAAAATTAAATGAATATAAGGTAGCAACTATTGTCTTGGGTAAAACATGCGGATTCTATTAATTATTAAAAATAATTATAGGTATTTGTATTATTTTTTTTTCTTTGGGCAAAGCACGAAAATGTATGAAATTCATATTTCTTTCCTGTTCCACTTAGGAGGAGGAAAGTACCGGGTTCGAACCCCGGGCTCGCAACTCTTACAGTAAGATTTTCCGTGGCTTTCGTTACTCCAAATTTGGCGAATGCTAAGGCACGGATTATTTTTTTGTTACGAAGCAAGATATAGAAAGGAGTATGAATTTTATGCGATATTCGTTGGAACGCGTTGTATATCTTTCTATTGAGAAGGACTCTCCTTACAATATTTAAATCCCCAAAAAATTATTATATGTTAAAGTAGGGCATCCTCTCCTGAATGTTACAGATGCCGATCTGTGTTGCGGTCTTCATACACCTGAAGAATGGCAATATGTTAAACAGGACGATGTGACAGAAGTCAAAGATCGTGGTCCGTTTTATTTGACTTTATTTTTCGTAATTTTCTTCCTTTTATTGTATCTGTATCCCCTTCGTTTTATTTTCTAACTAACCGCTGTTTCTTTTAAGTGTTTTTATTGTGTCTAAATGTTTGTGATAAATGTTTCTCTTGTTCTACTTCTATCACTGTTACTTTTTTTTTCTTTCGTTTTCGAATAGCTTCAAAGGTAACACGAACAGAACTTCAGAGATTTGACCGCCTAATAAAAAATAATCGTTATTTGTCGCGGTTCACCGTAACTAGATCAACACGTCCTTCGTTCTCATATTTTAGTATTTAAATTAAAATGAACTAAATTCTTACGGTATAATTTCTTTTAAAAAATAAGCTACATGTACGATCGTGAGGAACGATATTTCTTACACGAGAGCTCTTTTTTTGCTTGGAACGTTGCTTATTCTTCTAGCTTTCAGTACGCTCACCGCTGAGGAAAATGAATCCCTCAACGTGACCCTCTTTTATATCAGCGTGTGTTTGTTAACAGCTGTTTTTTTTTCTTTAGAATAAGGCTAGTTTTTATTGTGCTTTTTTCCAGAACGTAGAACTTATTTAATGTTCCAAATTAAGCTTTGCAAAATATAAAATTTAATGAATAAAAAGCCATAATTAAAGGACTAATCGTCTTGGGCGTTGAGCTTTTTCAATAATAAAATTCTGACGGTGATTAATCTTAAGCTGGAGGGATGAGTAACTGAGTAACTTTACTAGCTTGGCATTTCGCCCATGGATTCCAATAGAAAGCCAGAGCCAAACTTTAGTACCTGCAATCGTGGAAACCTTCCACATTGCAATAGAAAAGCCATCAATTTTGTATTTTAAAATAAAAAAATAACAATTGAATAGAAGTAATGTTTATAGTAGCTTTTGTTTTAGATTGCTCTAGTTCTCGGCAAGTTTGATAGATTTTATTTATTTATTTATTTTTTTGAATAATCACATCTCTGATGTTCTTTGTACATATTTCTTCCTCGACACACGTTCTTTTTTCTTCTTCAATATTACTTCATCTAGTCCCTTTTAGTCTGTTGAATGTCTGCAATGTGCATTGTGTTGTGTATGTCCGTGCACTGTGTTCTGTGTAGCACCTTTTTAACACGTGTATGTTGAATTGTTTGAAACAACTGAACGATCCACAGCTTTAACTTCTTTTTTTTTGCTAAATAATTTAATCGAAGTCACACACACGTATGAATAGGTGTTTGTTTGTTTAAATTTTTCATAGGTAGATATCTTGATGTTGTTAATAATGTCGAAACGATGTATGTTACGAAACAAATAGTAAACGCAACTTATACAGCGCTGAATATCTCGAAGTTTAGTTAACGAATACACCGCCGACACCACCGTTTCATATCGATTAAATTGTATCTGCAGGGCGGCGAACAACACTAAACAATAGCCGCACACAACATTTAATTTAGAAGCTACAATGAGTACAATCGCTAGAATGACGTCAAAAGCTGAAATAGTGACGTGAATTCTCGGTTCGACGTTAAGAATGGAACAAAGGTTCGTATCCATCTAATATTGGACGTTGAAAAGTCATCGTCGAGGGAACACAATGATGGAAACCTTTTCGTGTTTTGATATCGAAGATATCGTCGAATAATTGCGTTTTTTTTTCTATTTTATTTATAAAACCGGTGAGAGCGAAATAAAATAATTTAAAATAAGAGCGTTTTTATTGGTAAATTTAGATTTTAAAGGCTTTCGCCGCCCGGGTGTTCATTTTAAAATTCAAAGTAGACGTCAATGTAGAATATTCCATCATTCTCGAATCCCAACAGAATTGCAACAAATACAACAGCAGCAATAATACGACCTGAAGGCTGTAGTCAGGCGTTTCCTCTTACATTTTAAACGCGTCACAGTGCCTCCCTGCACCTGCTGAATTTGTTATTACCATTCCAGAAGCTTTATCTTTCGCGCGTTCGCTCGTGGAGGTAGAATGATGTCACTGTTAATGCTCTCTCGGAGCATACATACAAATGCTGTTATTACAAGCTTGGCTTAAAGTTTAAACCAGGTCACGTTTGGTCCTTTAAAGCGTCAGTGACAATGTAAGCGAGTTTATCGTTCGATAGCTACGTAGGAGTGAGAGATAGAATTAAGAACGAGAAATGGTATTCGCGGAGAAGTTAGAAATTAATGTAAGAGATAATTGAAGTTAATTTTAAAAGTTGGGCGCTAATCTTAAAAAGGGAAGATTAGACGCAGATAGTACAAGTTACTGTCACTGTTTAATGCTTAATGAAAAGAATTTTAAGAATTATACAGATCGCTCGGACGCTCTTTATTTTCTTCGTATATGTTGATATGTACACTGCCGTTCAGAGAAGTTCGGTTGGTTGGTAAAAAAACATGAAAAGGTTACAGAAACAAACGAAACTAAAAACAAAATGCAATTTTATTGTATGTACCGGTAAAAAAGACAAAAATAAATAAATAAAAAGTTATATATTAAAATTCAAGACACCTACTGTACTACCTCTACATATTAGAACACGCCCCAAAAATGGTCAACTCCCATGAAGTAAATCATAAAAATGGCGATTTAGTTCCCACGAAAAGAAGCACATTAAAAATAAGTCTATTCCGATCAAAAAAAGATTCTCCAAAAAAAGCAAATCACGCCTCTTCAAATAGTCAAAGCTAAAGCAACGCCCAGCATTCCACAAAAAAACATTTTTACCTAGCAAAAGATACAACCCATTTAATGTCCTTTTCTGTTCGGATAAAATGAAACTTTTATCGCTATGTTTATTGGTCGTTTGTAAAATAATTGTTGAATTATTACTTTCATTGGCTGTGAGTTCAAACTTAACATTTTAAATTAAAACTTATAATTAGCGGGACACGATCGTATATTCATACAACCTATTACGGTTTCTGGTGTCAGATACGTACACAGCCGTTCAGAGAAGTTCGGTCGGTTGGTAAAAAACACGAAAAGGTTACAGAAACAAACGAAACTAAAAACAAAATGCAATTTTATTGTATGTACAGGTAAAAAAGACAAAAATAAATAAATAAAAAGTTATTCTGGCCTAATATAACATACTGAACATTATATTTTTTTCCATCGAAAAAAACCTCCTTTGCTGTTAATCACCGCTCGAATTATTCTAGGCATTCTTTCGATAAGTTTTGTTAAAAGGGATTGTGGAATATTAATCCGTACATGTTGCAGAATGTTCCGTAAATGTTCTCCTGAAGTTGGACGTATTTTTCGGATCCTCCAGTCCAGTTCATTCCACAACAACTCTATCGGGTTCAAATCTGGGCTTTGTGGGGGCCATGTCGTTACTTTCAGGGTGTGCTGTTCTTCTTGCTCCTTTAGATAGTTCTTACACACTAACGCAGTGTGTTTTGGGTCGTTGTCATGCATGAATGTAAAGTTACGGCCTATTATACGCAATCCTGACGGCACTGCATGATACTGGAGTGTTGCAAAATAATTTTCCTTCCTCGTTACACCCTGCACTCTGCATAAATTTCCCGTCCCAGCAAAGGAGAAACATCCCCACACTAACACAGAATTACGCCCTTGCTTCAGTGCAGGCACAATGCAGTTCGGGATCACTTTTCGGTTTTAGATCTTCGGACATAAACTCGTCGATTTTGCCCAAAAACCTCAAACTTTGACTCGTCACTCTAAAGCACGTGTTTCCAATCACCTAACGACCAATCTGGATGAGAACGGGCCCACTATAGCCGTTTTGCTCTGTTGCCCCGACGTAATAAGGGTTTTCGAATGGCAATGCGTCCATGAAGGTCCGCTTGTTGAAGTCGACGTTTTACCGTACTCGCCGAAACTTGTTCTTCACGGCCGCGATTGACTTCCGCTGCTATTCGTGGTACTGTTAATTTTCTATTGCGTTTGCTTAATAATACGATTCTCAAATCTTCAGCTTTTGTTGTTTTCCTAGATGCTCCGGGACGAACACGATTTTCTATAGTTCCAGTTGTCCGATATCGCTTTATGATGTCATTTACTGTTGAACTTCTCATATTTATTTTTTCAGCAATTTGTCCCCCCGAATATCCTTCTTCAAACAGCGTAATAATGCGTGAACGTTTTTCTACACTGGTAGGCTTGTCACGTGCCATTTTGAAGTAAATTTTCTTAAAACTTTCGCGCAAAAACGACAGATGCACACCAACACACGTTTAACATTAAAAGGAAGCAAATTTATATCTTTACGCCTGTGATAAATAAACAAGAATGATGCTGCGGTATATTTCCCAAATGTATTGTTCGTTAATAATCCCCAAACGACCCATTTCAAAAGATCGGTACTTCCGAGAAATTCTTGGAATGATAATAAAAGGGACTTTATTGTGGTTGTCGCAATATTTCTACTTTACATAATAATTTATGGCTTTAATCCCTTAGAAAAGAGTGTCTGCTTAATATTTTTCTAATTTTATGTATTAATAATTGTATACAGTGTGATATAATAGATTTTTATTGTATGACCGAACTTCACTGAACGGCAGTGTACGTTCTAATCGATTAGTTTTTCTTTCTATGCGACCGGTTTCACCATTAAAAATTTAATGGTCTACGTTATCAAGAAATGATTTAACAATTATAGTTCCAACATCAAAACTTTACAAACTACTGCCTGAAGAACGGCTCTTTCAAATTCAACATTTAAGTAAATAAAATTTCAATCAAACTCCTTCGCAAAACGAAAGCGAAATATACACAAGCGCCGATTTCGATATGTAATTCGATCCGCCGATGACGTAGATGTAATTGAAACAACTTGAACGAATACGAGGCGAATTATCGACCTGTTCGTGAACGTTTTCAACGCGATCTCCTCCTTGAAAAGCAATTAGCGTTCGTCCGCAACATTTTAACGTGAATGGGAGACTTTACAGCGTCCAACATTGTCAAATAAATTAAGCCCATTAACGTCGCCGGTTTATAGTAGGTCGTAGTAGATGAAGTAGTATACATTGTAGTAAAATTAGCCTCTTCAAAGGCGCATCTTTTGCAATCGACAAATTGCTTTCGGTTATGTGTCCCTCGGCGTAAATGAATAGACAGATTAAAGTGCGATAGTTCGAAATTATTACAATTAGATATGCGGTAAAGTCGCTTTGATGTATACTAAGTGCTTTGGTGTTAGCTTCAAGAAGATAATATAATAGCCGAAGAAGAAAGTGCATTTTGGTACTCCGCCGGTCACACCATCTTTATTTCTTAGTGAAAGCGTTAATCGAAGTCACCGAGGAAGTTGCCAGGAAAAAAAGTGGACGTCCAGAAACTCCATTTTTAAAAAAATTATTATGTTTTTGCTTTACGTAGGATAGCCCAAGATATTTTGGGATTTGAATGTTCGCATCTGGTTGCTTGTAAAATTACAAAAACACCTGCATTAACTTCTTCCCTAATTTAGGGAAATTTAACGCAATTCTCCCTTTCGAGATCTCAGGGACAAGCCCCAAGGATAAAATCCTCTAGACAGAAAGAATATGAAGTAAACCAATGAAACTCCTGAATTCACCTTCACACCTTTATTAATTTAATATTGCAAAAAACAGTCAAGTTGGAGTTGAAGAACTCCCCCAAGTCCAAGAAGAAGTTGAAG
>LR736887.1:2714717-2788572 GCA_902654985.2 Oryctes borbonicus
TGCCTTGTAACAATTTTATTGTTACGCGGTCTTTTATTTCGATTTGTTGCAATTTTCAGAGTTTCTTCTTAATTTTTTTTTTTTGTTACGATAATAATTTTTGCGTGCATGATCGTCCGTATGAAATTCTCTTTCGTCCCTTCCCTTATCAACCTTGGTGGCGATCAGACATGATGAAAGTATTTTTCTTTAATCTCGTGCACATGTTGCAATGACCTCCGTATCGTATCAATTTTTCTTTAATGTTAATTGTAACGTTTAAAATTATTTTACAGTTAAACTTTCTTGCAATTTAAATTATTTTACTAATTACTCAAGTTTATTATTCTTTCTTTTTTCTTCTTTGGCTTCGTTTATCATTGCCACTTTTTTTTTGCAATCATGTCTGATTGCCACCAAGAGAAGGGACGAAAGAGAATTTCATACGACCGTATGAAATTCTCTTGTGTTGTGTTCGACCGAACATGCACGTAAAAATTATTCGCAACAACAGAAAACTAAGAAGAAACTCCGAAAATTGCAACAAATCGAAATAACATTGTGCCTTCAGCTAGAGCAGCGTTCAGGGTAGGATATGGCGGAGGTCGATCAAAGTTCTTATTTAAATATATTTTTGAAGGGCGTCAAGAGTTTTGTGACTACAAAAAAAAATAAAAAAAAAAAAACTAAGAAGAAATTTGCAAAACTGAAAATTGCAACAAATCGAAATAACATTGGTGCATATACACTGCTATTCGAAATAAAAGACCGCGTAACAATAAAATTGTTACAGCCTATTGGGCATTATTTCCGTCCAGCTCGACTCACAGGGGAAATTTATTTAGATTTTCTTCTTCAACACGTTATGCCACAATTATTAAATGTGGCACAGAAAATGTGATTTCTACACGATGGAACTCCGGCATATTTTCGACGAGGAGTTCGCGAACATTTAAATAATGAGTTGGAGAAGGCACAATGAACCCATTTCTTGGCCTGCACGCTCCCCGGACGTAACGTCCTGCGATTTTCTTCTGTGTTAGTTTATCACGATGGGGGAGTAAATACAACAATACACCGAAAACGCACGAATATTATCTCTGAGGCGTGGATGCGCTGAGCAAGACTTTGCGCTAATCGACAATGTGGAACAATATTTGCAACAACGGGATGCATTTTGCCAATTTCTAATTTTTATTGTAACTAGCAACTACAATTACTTAGACTGAATGATTTTTTTGTAAACTGATTTTTCTTTTCAAGTTGTACAACCTGCCTAAAATAAATTACTCAACTTTAAGAACATCCTGTATATACATATATCACGTGTACTCTGTGACTGAGCACTCCTGGAGTTTGGTCCGTTCCTCTTGACGCTTCTAGGTACAAGTTCTCGATTGTGCAGTTTAATTAAATATTTTCGAAAGAAGGAAAAAAACAACTAAATATATATTGAAAAATAAATGTTTACACAACCCTAAACCGAATATACATATTTTTGCATACTTCAATTATTTAAATGCTATAACTTTGAAACATACCGTATATAAATAAATAAAATATACAGTACTACCTACATTTAAGCCTGCTATAAATAATAAATAATATTTCTAAATAAAATAATCTTTATTAATAACGTCAATTTTTCTAAACGTAACTAAATTAGAATTATAGCATCCCATATATATGATATTTAGAGAAATGGATGATCGATGAGAGGAACAAGAGATTGAAATTTAATATTTACCAAATGTAGGCTCTTATCGTCGGTCGGATTCTCATTGAAACCGATACAACTTGAATTTAAAGTCGATTTCTATACGGAGTCCTTTCTCAATCTCAAATTCACCTATATTATATACTACGTAATCTATTATTTCTTTTGTTTTACTTCTGAAAACAAGTCTTACGATATTCATTTTTTTTTATGTAGTTAAAATTAAGTAAATCGGATGTAATCGTTGCGTTTTGTATTATAAAGGTTAAGTGACACGTACACATGAAGAAAAACCCGTTTATTATGTGATGTGATTATATAAACGTTAATTCCTGTAGGAAATTTCAATTGTTTTAATAAATAATTTCAATTAAATTTCGTGTATTTTTTTTACGTATCCTACAACGTAGAATCTTGCGTCTTCTTCTCGGTGTATCTTCCTTTCTCTGATAAACGTTTCTTCCTTCGACTCATCATTTCTTCCGCCAGGGGCACTAGAAATCGCAGGATCCTTTGACTCCTCTTTGTAGGTAATCTGTGTTTACGAGAGCCATCTTAAGCAGGCGATAAATCATTTGTGATCTAGTTCGTATAATTCCATCATCTGGTCCGCTACCCATAATTTTTCTGTACGATGCCAACCACTTCTGGACAAGGAGCCCTCGTTCAAGGAATCGATGAAAATAGGGACTTCGTTGGTGTCTTGCCATTTCACAAATAGTAATCCGTCTTTGCTGCCCTGAAGCGCATATTCATGTCTTTTCAGATTATCCTTGATTTTAGGTACATTTCGATTGGTAGAGCGGTCGAAGTAAAAAAGCGGCCAAAACAAAAAGTAATATGGTAAACAACACAAAAGCATCGGCAACCTCCACACCAAACAAGTTTAATTAAGTAATTCGGGATGGCCGTTTAGAGGATACGAATGATCTACATTCTTAATCGTTCTTGTTCACGCTTGTTCAATCCCTACTTTCGAGAAAAATATTATTTACAAGTACCTACTTTTACCGCTTACATGAATTAAAACTAAGACGTGCGAAAAAATACGGAATACATGTGTTGCGCTACATTTGACGAGTCTAATCTACCGCAGCGATAACACCTAATATGTTCCTTAAATTTGGTACCTACAGCTCTTCTCGTTTGTTTGCCACTCTACGCCGCAGTCGTTGCTCTCATTATTTAAAAAAAAGTAGCATCTTTTTCTTTTGCTGTAGAGATTAGTTTGTTCACTACACGTTCGACCCGTGTAGATCTAGTCTGAGTCACAACTTAATTCCTCTCTTACTCTGAACTTCGTCGTCGAAGTTCAGAGTAAGAGAAACGCTCCAAAACTTACAGATGAAGTTTTGGAGCGTTCGGTTGATTTCGTTGGCTCAAATGAGGTGGAAGTTCATGTAGATTCTAAATTTTGCTGATTTTTGAAAATCTCATAACTCCCGTGGAAGTTATGCTCGGAAAACTGGGATAAGGAGCGTGATTTTCGGGATTTTCATCCGTATGTAATTTTTTCGAAATTTCGAAGGCTTAATCGGGCGAAATTGAAAATTCTGCTCGGCGAAATGTACTCAGTAGGTCCGGTAGCTTTGGGGAAATGATGAGATCATTTCCGGAAATGGACCTATGAGCTGGAAACGGCGAGTTTTGTGAAGAATGGAAGGAGCCTGTGCACGGTACGTTGCCTTCACGACGACTTTGGAGATTGTTTGGAACGAAACTAATCGTCCCATCTGTGCATTTACCTTGTTGCGTTGGCGCAGATGTGAAATCTTTGTTGGCGTGTACTAGGAATCACGAAAGGGTTAAGCTGATCTTCAGCTTACAGAAAACTATGCAAATGAATACTCTTAGGAACTTATTTTGTTAACCACAACAAAAAAACAGCAGTCCAATGAAAACCAAGTTTTTTTTTGCTTTCATGACCAGAACTCCAACTTCTTAATTTGCCCACTAAATTGCTTCTATACAAGCACTGTCCCCTGCAGTGTAAAGCAAGAACTGTTGGACTGAAGTTTGAATTGGTAAATTGTTCAAATATTTCCAGTTTTTCTGATATCATCATCAAAGAAGGAAGATAAAGATTACATTTCTTTGAATTTGCCATAGTTCAATTCCTTTTTGAGAAGTCTTCTTGGTGTATACAAAATTTGATTGGATCTCAATTATTTTCTTGCGTTTTATACGAATGTCAAGCGTAAATTAAGAACAAACGTAAGCAAGCATGGATCTTCCAAAATCTAGGAAATGAACCTTGCTTTTTGTTAGAAAAGTCACTAAAGGTGATACGAGTTGGTACAATAAGAAATTTACTAACATACAGAGACGACAGCACCATCTACCTTTCCAAATTACACAAATCCCCCGAAAAAGCAATCAATACATTCTAATTAATCAATAGAGTGCCACCACACGAACTTCCACGAGAGTTAAACTTTCCGCGCCAAACTACCCACAATCCTCCCAAACAGACGTCGATCGTCCCCGTCGGAAAATATGCTACGCACCATCTCTCTCTAACGTAGCGATTTTCCCTTCGTTTTCCTAGAGCCATCGCGGCCTAAACCTCGTCCCCATAGCAGATTCAGACAGGTGGTTCCAGCAAAGTTTACATACACGAAATCAAGGCAACAGGTTGTCAATAACTCGGTCCGATCGTCGTCCGTTTTATAATTTCACGGCTATCTTGATTAGCGCGTCGCGACCTTTCGGAAAATGATAAAGCGTAGCGTACCGCGATAACCGTGGAAGATATGGGCGCCCTGTTAACCTACATCGGCGTTGCTACTCCGATTAGTGCTTCCGACGAATATACGGTAATTCTGAAGGTTTTACGTCGCGTTAGTCGTTTGTTACGCCTGTAAGCGATGGACTACGATTACTTGATCAAATTCTTAGCTTTGGGCGATTCTGGCGTGGGGAAAACCAGCTTCCTGTACCAGTATACGGACGGTACGTTTAATTCTCGGTTCATCTCTACCGTTGGGATCGATTTCAGGGAGAAGAGATTGGTAAGGAAGCAACATATTGATAGTAGTAATAAGAAAGGAAATAGGACAATTAATCGTTGAGATTATGACGTGTTTTTTTTTTCTTTTGTTCGCTTGGAAAGCTGTACCAGTCCAAAGGGAGGAATCATAGGATACATTTGCAGCTTTGGGATACAGCTGGACAGGAAAGGTGAGCTTTTTTTTACATCTCATCAAGGAAGGTGCCTTGTTTTTCTTAATAATGCACAAACATTGCAAAACGAAACGAATTTTTGGCCAATCAAAGCAAAACAAAAATGACTGATTAGTCATATTTCCATCAGTTTAATCAGATCAGAAATAATATGAAATTCACGTATCGATTCTGATGGTTAGAAATGTTTCTTTGTTTCCAGAAAAGCTTTTCAAAAACCATTTCGTAAGTCTTCAGTTGACAGCGCAACATTAAAACAGAAGAAATCCAAGGAAAATTTGTCGAAAATATTATACAGCATGTCCGACAATTACGCTTAAACAGTGTTAAAACTTGAAAAATTTCTTCGATTTGAAGATTTAAGTGTAATTGTTGGACACGCTGCATGT
The DNA here is from genome assembly GCA_902654985.2 of Oryctes borbonicus. Classification (NCBI taxonomy): domain Eukaryota; kingdom Metazoa; phylum Arthropoda; class Insecta; order Coleoptera; family Scarabaeidae; genus Oryctes; species Oryctes borbonicus. The sequence continues at coordinate 2,719,986 of LR736887.1, forward strand.
TTTCGAAAAATTTTGTTTGGATTCTTTCCCCTCAATTTTCCAAGTTTAAATGGCTAGAAATTGCGACGAAGTCTTCAGAATTTTTTAATGCATGGTCCTTCATATATCGATTGATACAGTTCTTGGGGAGACAGCCTATATATGAACATTCAAATTTTACAGCCATTAGAAATGCTACGTTCTATTCGCTTCTATTACACTTGCTTCTAAATTTAGAAACTCTTTACAATAGCGAATCGACATCGAAGAAAGTTTGTCTGTGAGAGCCGATATTGACGCAAATTGCCATTTGTGCTTTTGTCATATGTGTGGGGGCGAACTTCAGTTACCGCGAGTTATTTATGACGCAAATGAACTAAGCAATTGTTGAAATTGATCAATTAAAACAAAAGGTACATAAATAGCGCGTTTTCAAGTAATTTCTATGCAGATCTTTTGTTTCCCGAAGACACTAAAGATGGAAGAATTTTTCATAAACATTTTTTTTTTGATTCCTCAGGTTTCGCAGCCTTACTACAGCTTTCTACAGAGATTCCATGGGCTTCCTCCTACTATTCGACTTGACGAATGAACAGTCCTTTCTAGAAATAAGGAACTGGATTGAACAGCTTAGAGTAAGTCCCTACCAAAAATGACCATATTTGGTAACTTAAATTAATTCGCCAACTTTAAACCGGGGGATCCCCATGAATTTTCTTATTATCTAACCCGCTTATGGAGTGGCAAATGCGGGTTCGATAGAATACCAACGGGCGTAGTGTGCTCTGCGTGTCGCATTTATTGAAGAACGAATGGTTCACGTGGGAGATTTTTTTTTAAGAAAATTTATGGCGATCTACATATTTTAGTGTTTGCTGGCAACGCCGTTGCTAATTTCACACAACTTTACAAATGTGCTCTTGCTTATAATTTTTTTTTTAGTTGCATGCTTATTGCGATGCTCCCGATATACTCCTATGCGGAAACAAGGCTGACCTCGAAGATAAGAGGGTAGTCATGGAATGGCGCGCTAGAGAGGTTGCTGAAAAACACGGGTAAGATATTCCAACGTCCAAACCAATTAGAAATGTCTTTCGAGTGATGTCGCGTAGTTAAAATTTTACTTGCTGTCTTTAGTCTAAAGACAGTCTTTAGAAATCCTCTGAAGAAGACCAAGTAAAATTTTAACTACGCGACATCACCCGAAAGACATTTCTACTGTGGATTACGGTCGTGAAAGCCTACACTCATCCAAACCAAGAATATTTGTTTAAAAAATTATCAAGTGTCAGAAGCCGTTTTTTGCAAATTATGGGTTTTACGTTATTCCAGCTTAATTTATTTGGAAACGAGCGCCGCTACGGGCCAAAACGTCGCAAGAGCGGTAGAAACCCTCCTGGAACGCGTCATGATTCGTATGGAAAGCGCCGTCGATAAAGCGATGCTGCCGGGTCGCCGAGGACGTCCCAGAGACCTAAACGATGTCGATCTAACAGCGCCGGCTACTTCCAGTTGTTCCTGCAGATAATTCCGGATCGTTTTGGACGTTTTTTTTTTGTTCTTGAACAAGCAGCAATGTCAAAGGTGTTAAACCGAATCAAAAAGTATTAAAATATCGCGTAAAATAAAGTAGTACGAGAGTTACATTGTTGTATGCACAAATGGATGGATAATATTTATAGAGAACGAATTGGCGTTGTTGCCAATCTTCTCGTTTTTACATAGCTTCCATACAGTTACAGAATTATATTTTCAACTACATTTCCAATTGTGCATATTACAGTGGCGGCTGTTGGTGACGTGCATGGCAACGCTGCGTGCTTCCGTTGCGTAATGCAATGTACACGAAACGCAACGGAAATGCGCGAGGGAATCGAAGGATTGTAGCGAGGTCCGCAGCCACAGTACACCAGCAGCCGCCGATATATTATATGAATATTTGTTTAACGTTTATGGAATAAGATGTGTATGTGGATGTTATTGTGCTAAAGTTTATTACCGAGGTGGAACACGATAATTTATTTCTTGTCATTTTTCTACAGCGATGCTATTTATTACTGTGATGTGAAACGAATAAAATGATTATATTTATTAGAAATGATGCGTTTTATTTTGAATTTAAAGCCGACGTTTGTATTCCAGCGTCACGCTCTCACGTTATACAAACAAATATAGCACATTCAGTTCAAGCGATGTCTATCAAAGTCTGTATATATAATATTACGTACACTGCCGTTCTGAGGAGTTCGGTCGGTTAGTAAAAAACATGAAAAGGTTACAGAAACAAATGAAACTAAAAACAAAATGCAATTTTATTGTACGTACAGGTAAAAAAGACAAAAATAAATAAATAAAAAGTTATTCTGGCCTAATATAACGTACTGAACATTATATTTTTTTTTCATCGAAAAAACCTCCTTTGCTGTTAATCACCGCTCGAACTATTCTGGGCATTCTTTCGATAAGTTTTGTTAAAACGGATTGCGGAATATTAATCCATTCATGTTACAGAATATTCCGTAAATGTTCTTGTGAAGTTGGGCATATTTTTCGGATCCTCCTGTCCAGTTCATCCCACAACAACTCTATCGGGTTCAAATCTGGGCTTCGTGGGGGCCATGTCATTACTTTCAGGGTGTGCTGTTCTTCTTGCTCCTTTAGATAGTTCTTCCGCACTAACGCAGTGTGTTTTGGGTCGTTGTCATGCATGAGCGCAAAGTTACGGCCTATTGTACGCAATCCTGATGGTGCTGCATGATTCTGGAGTATTGCAAAATAATTTTCCTTCCTCATTACACCGTGCACTCTGCGTAAATCTCCCGTCCCAGCAAAGGGGAAACATCCCCACACTAACACAGAACTACGCCCTTGCTTCACTGTTGGCACAATGCAGTTCGGGATCACTTTTCGGTTTTAGATCTTCGGACATAAACTCGTCGATTTTGCACAAAAACCTCAAACTTTGACTCGTCACTCCAAAGCACGTGTTTCCTATCATCTAACGACCACTCTAGATGAGAATGGGTCCACTGTAGCCGTTTTGCTCTGTTGCCCCGACGTAATAAGGCGTTTCGAATGGCGATGCGCCCATGAAGGTCCGCTAGTTGAAGTCGACGTTTTACCGTACTCGCCGAAACTTGTTCTTCACGGCCGCGATTGACTTCGGCTGCTGTTTGTGGCGCTGTTAATTTTCTATTGCGTTTGCTTAATAATACGATTCTCAAATCTTCAGCTTTTGTTGTTTTCCTAGATGCTCCGGGACGAACAGGATTTTCTATAGTTCCAGTTGTCCGATATCGCTTTATGATGTCATTTACTGTTGAACTTCTCATATTTATTTTTTCAGCAATTTGTCACCCCGAATATCCTTCTTCAAACAACCGTAATAATGCGTGAACGTCTTTCTACCAGTGTAGCAGGCTTGCCACGTGCCATTTTGAAGTAAATTTTCTTAAAACTTTCGCGCAAAAACGACAGATGCGCACCAACACACGTTCAACAGTAAAACGAAGCAAATTTATATCTTTACGCCCGTGATAAATAAACAAGAACGATCCTGCGGTATATTTCCTAAATGTATTGTTCGTTAATAATCCCCAAACGATCCGTTTCAAAAGATCGGCACTTCCGAGAAATTCTTGGAATGATAATAAAAGGGACGTTATTGTGGTTGTCGCAATATTTCCACTTTACATAATAATTTATGGCTTAAATCCCTTAGAAAAAAGTGTACGCTTAATATTTTTCTAATTTTATGTATTAATAATCGTATACAGTGTGATATAATAGATTTTTATCGTATGACCGAACGTCACTGAACGGCAGTGTACGTCGTGGATCATACCAATCTAATTCGTAGTTAATTTTTGATAGAAAGCAAATTTTCGCCACGAAAAACAGAAAAAATCTTTATAAGCGCAAACTACACGTTTTCCAAAAAATTACGAGCGAAGAAATTATTAGATTTCAACGTATTCGTCGATTCATTAAGATTGGGTTCTAGAAAACCAAAAAAGGGAGAAGGTATTTTCTCGAAGACAAGGTTCTGAGATTGATTTTGCACAACCAAAGCACTACAAATGTCCTTCCGTTTGAGCTGGTTCCAGGGTAGAGCGAGGTCCCGCGAGGTCGTCAAGAGACACAACGTATCAGTACACTCCATAATATAATTAATCAGTTTTTTTGGGATACGTGCTTCGAAAACTTGTGGATTTTCATTATAAGCCATAATATACCCGATACCTCGGTATTACGGTGAAAACTCACGTTTTCGAAGCGCGTTTACTGTGTTGTGGATACGTGTAAAGTGCGATGTTGGGTATTATATTATTAACATTCCAAATCAAACGCTGCGGAAACACAAAAACGTATTTTAGGTGGGACATTAGCAGGCTATAAAACGCTTCGGAAACGTAACTGGGACTTAAGGTGCAATGTTTCACGAATTGCAATTGTTGCGTTTCATTTTTGAAAAATTTCGAGAGCATACAGCTGCATTACGTGCCACGGTCACGATTAATTCTATAAAATTTAAGTTTTCATGGCGATTTGTTTAATTAATAGTTATCGAAAAAAATTAAAATTAATTAAAAAAAATAGGCGACTTAAATCCACATAATGTACAATTTTCTGTATTCTGCAGCTTTTATTAATCAAAGCTTATTCATTTTTCAGAATTCGCTTGCTGGGCTAACCAAATTTTTAATATTTATTTAAAGTTGAAATTGCTAGAAAAATGAGATTTGAGGCTACATATGTGTAAGGCATTAAAATATACTATTATCTCTAAAAAAAGGCAAATTTTTTAATTTCTTCCTAAAACAATCAGCAAAATCGGGACGTCCAAGCGCAATAAATTTTTTTCTCTTTATTTCTGGTTAGAGAAAAGATATCCAGACACGGTTCTTAAGTTTCTTTCCGAGTGAAAAAAAAATATATCCCTCTTTTTAAAAATTTTTGTGAAAAGCTGCGTTATCTGTTATAAAATTAGATAAGGCTCCCTAATAGCGAGGAAACAACTCATAAGCTGTGTTTACTGGTTTCTAAGATAACTGGCCGCCATTCTTATTTGGCCACCCAGTACTGTTGTTTATTTAGATTAAAATTAATGAATATTACTTAAGTGGCGCTTATCCTCGTCTCATTTCATTTTGAACCCGCAGTTCTAGGCAATTTTAGAACTATTCTAACAGTTCTTTCCGTAGAGCAAATTTGACATTTTCCGCTCGTTTGATTTTTTTTTCACTTTAATTGCTTTCTTTTTGTTTATTGTTGTATTTTTTAGGAATAAGAGATCATTTATGAAATTGCAGATCGTAGATTTCGTAACGTATTTTCGGAGGGCGCCACTCCGAGAAAAAGTTCCCAAATTTCCAATTTTCTTTTAAATTAATTAATTAATTAATTAATGGGTACAGGCTTCGAATAGGTTTTACTGTACGCAAGCAGTCCTGTTACTAAATAAAATAAATAATTAATAATAAATAAAATAAGCTCGGAGAAAGATGCACAACTTGGGGTTTCAGCATTAAACCTAAAGTGGCGATTCCTTGAAACTGAAGTTCAGCACCAAAAGAAAGGGCTATGTCCGATTTTGTTCCTGGATGAAATAAGACACAATTCAATTTTTTTAATATTCACACTTTATTATAACCAAAAAAGTAAGATTTCAAACATAAAACATCTTATATAATTACCTAATGTAAATATATATCATATATATATATTACTAAACATCTTGCAATATGGAAAAAACGTTTAAAATGTGCAGTTTATATCTAAAAATTGTCTTTTTTTCAGTATTTTTTTGCATTATTCAATAGGTTTTCATTTTTTTTATTAATAATAATACAACATCGTCAATTTATAATAATTAATATAATAATAATAATATCAATAATTTATTGCCATATCGTTTAAAAACTACAAATTGGTATGTATTAAATACATAAAAGTTGTTCAATTAATTACTGACATTGTTTTAATTTAATTTTATTTTTTTGCGATAAAACTGTTACTCATCTTGTTTATATTTGAAGGTGAGATGCTATTGATTGTTCCGGAGTTATTTGATTAATTTCCTTTAATTTTTTTGGGGGGAGAAGAAGGGAGATTGTTATTGACTTGAGTGAATTTTAACAATTTACCAGGGTAGCATTCTGTATTCAATGAATTTAGGTTTAAACAATGATCTCCGATAATCAAAAATTTCATCACCAACGAACACCCTGCTAAATTGTCATTTTTGTCGGGATTCCTTTTACTAAACAATTTGAGCAAATATCCGATAAATAACGATTCGACGAGCTATAAGATATGCATTTGGATCTATTTCCAGCATAGGTACTTTTGGGATCATTTCAAAGGACATAGATATGTTTCTTTTATTTTTTCCAACAGATGATATGATTTTTTTTTTGTTATTTTTGAAACGATATTCGAACAAAAAAAAAACGAATCTTGTCGAGTAACAGCGAAGAGATAGATGCAACATTTTTTTGCCTCTTTCTTAGCGTTTTAATATGCACGTAATAAATAGATTATACTTATTAAAAGTCGTGTTGTGGTATTTGTCGAAGCGTATAAAGCTCTAAGAATATTCAGCAAATACATTTACATGTTATTTTTTCTTATTTCTCATATACAATATAAACCTATATTATTACAATATAATAATATAATTGTTTTGTTTCTGTTACAATAGAATCAATTACAATTTTTTGTTCTCTTTGTTATTAATATATTACTTAAAAAATTTATAATTTTGCTATAGCGAACGCGATTTAAAAAATAAAAAAAAAAAACACCATGAATTTGGGTTTGTTTCTTTTGTGAATTTTTAATATTAACGAATTCAATTTCTTTTCCGAAGCGTTTTAACGTAAAAAATAAGATTTAATTTTACGATTCATTTAATGATACCCTGAACCGAGTTGCCAACACAAAAATTAATTTTATCGATATATTTCTTATTAAATCGTGTATGGTTCACAAAATTTCTTTCCTTTAATGATATTCCTTCATGTCTCCACATCTTTGGATATTTATAAATTACATCAACCCTTCAAAACAAATAATAAAATTAATTTTATGGAGACGTTATTTCCGGCAAATTTGAATCCCTATAGCGGGGGGAACCTTAAAATTCCATTTCAATCACTTCGAACATCCTGTATTGTTTAGAACCATACCCTTTTCGTCAGCTTGATGATGTTGCTTAATTTTTTTTTTTTTTTAATTTAATTTAGTTCCTAAAAATTATCATCACAGCTTTAATACTTTTTTTTTTAATTCTAGAAAATATGAAAATAATTTCAATAATTTTATTTGGCAACGTGATTGAGTTTCGTTTCATAAAATTTCTTTTTTGAAAAAAATTTGCCATCATAAAATCACTAGTAGCTTCACATCTTATAAATTTAAATAAATATTCGATACGATTTTTTTTTGAAGTGAAAACGTAAAAATATGTTTAAAATGGGGAACGAAACGATAAAGATTGACATTCATCGCAGTAGTTAATTTTTTATTGTTAAATTGAGTTAATTTTTTTGTTCTTTTTTCTTAATAAAAACTTTGGTACTACATTTTACTTTTTCACGATACAATTTCTTAAATTTTATTTAATTATTATATGACCCTGTTTCATTGAAGGCTATAATATGTATATTTATTTTTAAAAATGATGCAAAATTAACAGCAGCTTTAGCTTGCTTTAATATAGCGTAACGCAATCTCCTATCTCATAAAATCTGAGTTGATTGTAGGGTTTCTTTTTGGGTTACATAAGTTTTTTTTTCTCGTTTCTTTACACGGGTTAACTTGGATTATATATTCAGGATTACGCGTAATGTGTAAAGAAATGTTGGGGGGTCAAATTTCCCCCCCAACTAGAAACGTGAATAACATTCAATGTAATATTTAGATAATTTCAAAGCGAGAAAATGTCAAAAAGTTTTCCTTTTAATAGATACGTAACAATATTGTTTCTCTTTTTTTTGTTTCATATTATTTGCATAATTTTTTAATCAGTCACAGCAATCATTTATTTAATTTTATTCTGTTTATTTATATCTTACAAAATTGAAAATATATATATTTTTTCTAATCACTTTTTTTTTTGTAATTTTAAATATTTTTATAATGCGTATAATATAACCTCTAATTTCATTTCGTCCATCGAAAAAAAATCGAATTGATTTCGTGAGTTACCCGCGAGTCGCAATATTTGGTTCGCAATAATTGCCCGTTTCGGACAAAATTTTTCGATTCTCGTTAGAAATAGAATGTGAATCACCTGCAATCACGATTAAATTTAAATATTTTTTTCAATTATCTTTTTTATTAATTTAGATGGTTTAAATATTAGTATGATTCGCCTTATTTTGTGAATAAAGATATTTATAGAACTCTATTTTTGTTGTATTCTGTTGACAAGTCATGCGTGAGTTGCCATGGACTCACATTTTTGTTTATCCAATTCGATCTTTTTCGATAAATTACTTTATAAATAGTAAAATACTACCTCTTATTAATTAATTAAAAGTTATTATTGATTTCATCCTTCATGTCCTTTGTCCTTTTCTCTTTAGATACGTAATATACTGATAATTAATGAGCACGCGAGTTGCCCGTGAGCATATTACAATTACGTTAAATTCATATCGATTATATTACTAAAACACAAGCTAACCGTTGATTGCCTGCACAACACGACAACTATATTGAGATAGCCGACATTAAGGCCCCTGCTACGCACTACATATCGAACTATTACTTCCTCAACACTTTGTATATTATTACGAACTCGTCTACTCAAAAAAGCGTATTTTTTTTTACCTTTACTATATCGTACTTAATCGTTACGTAATAGAGTAAGTAGTATGTAGAATTAACTCGAATGTCTTCTTGTTTGACGTAAATCGACCGAAAGAAAAAATATTACTAGAAATCTCATTTGGAAGATGGGGCAAATTCTTTAATCGAAATTTGTACTTTTCCTCGCGAATTATTTACTATAAATGGGGGAGTGAACATCGTATAATAACGCCGAGAAACACAAGGAAAAAACACGATTGATGTTTATAGTTTTTCTTGGGGGGGAGTGGCGTTTTTGTACAGCATTTGAAAAAATTTAAAAATTAGAGTATCGGTAACATTTGTACTTTGTGTGTTAAAATACTTTTTTTTTTTTGGTTTCGCATTAAAGAATTTACAGTTTTATTATTAAAATATACTGGGCGATTCGTGGAAATTTCGCGTTTTTTCAATAAGGTAAAAGATACTGTCTTTTTTTATTATTATTATTCCGCTTTGGCGAATCGAACTGTATATTTCGATTTTATTATCTTAAAATAAGGGGGCGACACGAAATTTTTTATCGAAAAACATTGACCTATACAGTGATTAATTATATAACATACTATGAGACACATAAGTATGCAGTGGTAACATTATTACGTTATTTATTAGTGATTATTAAAAAAGAATCATTTATTTTTTTCTGCACGTCCAAAATGCGACGTACGAAAAAAACTTTCAAAATTATCTCCGTGAGATATTACTTTGTTTAAGTATTTTCTCGATTTGTACATCGTTTGTAAATGTTAAAAAATCGCAGGTTGCATGTATTTGGCACAGATACCATTGTTTTATTTTTTTTTTTATCTTTGAGTATTATTATTTACGTGTTCTTATGTATTATGCACAAATTTATACACAGAATGGATTATATGTGCAACGGGTACAAAGTTAACATCATATAACTTCGAAGATAGTGTATATATAAGGTAAATTATTTATTTATAGAAATAGTTAAATCTGGACCATCCTGTGTATGTTATACAATGAGCGTGAAAAGTTATAAATGATCGAATGATCTATGTACTAATACTTTTCACACCCGCTGTATATTATAATTCAAGTATCAATAAGAGTTTTCGAGAGTATTTCTGTAGAACACACGGGGATTTTATCGTTAGTTTCTTTTCTTTGTTCTTCGCTTTCTTTTTAGGAAAAAAAAAAAACAACGTAAAGGGATTATGCAAAAGATTGTCCCTATTTATAGTCAAAGTACTCGGTTATTTTTTTTTTATCATCGTGGTTTCTTCACTAGGTAGAAAGTGAAATACACCCATTGCTAAAGATTAAATATATAGAATAATACCATATATATATATATACGATTTTTGTGTACCAATAGTGGTACGTGTAATAATAAGAATAATAGATAATAGTAGACTAGAAGTACACGTTATTATTACATAAAATTGCTCTAAATATTAACAAGCTAGTGCTAGATCGTCTCTTCTTAGTTGCGTAGTTATTTTCATTTAAAAAATAAATATGTATCGCGTCTTGAGAGTTATTTTCTTCCTTCTCACCGTTACAAAGATAATCGGTTATTTAGATTGTTCCTTTTTTGTTTTTTTTTTTCAAAGTCTTTTCATCATTGAGTAATACGTCGTAACTAAAATAATTATAGCTTCTTTTTTTTTTTTTCTTAAAGTTTGTAAGCTTTGTACATAATATATCAGAAGGTAATTTAATTATTAAGGGTTACGCGTAAAGTAATCGCTAATAACGTTGGTATTGCATCTTGTTTAACAGTAAATATTTACAAATAATGATATGAAGAATTTTTAAAACTTGACAAGACGTTGATGGAAACAGCTTAGTTAATCGGGAAGGTTTGTTGTTTAAAAATTGATTTGAATGTTGAAAACAAGATCGTTGTTAAGTACAAGAACTCAAGATCTTATAGAAAAATATCGGAAAAAGTTTTGATTGGTTTATAATAATTCGCGGTAACGATTCGATCGAACATTTTGTTCATTTGAAAATTCCTCACTCTAAATTTATGAAAAATTTCGTGAGACACGTAAGAAGGGAACAACTTTTTAAGTAAAAATTGACTCACCTCTCGCCTCCGGGAGCTACCCCCTTAAAAATCTTAAATGGAAAGGAATAGAACATTGAACAAGCACAATTGAATCAACGAACGCAAAATCGACATAAAAACGTACCTAAAACGGACTGACAAATATTCTGCATTAAACACAATACAACTTAAAAACTTAAATAACCATAACGTTATTTATTTTCCTTGTTTTTGAGGGATTTACAAAGTTTTTTAATATCGGTTTTTGTTCCGATGCTCCTAACATAAATTGACCAGTTAGAAATACAAACAAACCATATCAAAAGATTTTCTTAAAAATCTCGAAAACGAATCGATCAATTTAAAAAAACTAAACGCCAATATGTACCGTTTCAGAAGACCATTAAAATGAGGTATTATTCGATACTTCTTTCCATTTAAGATTTTTAAGGGGGTACCCCCCGGGGACAGGGGGTCCAAGTGGGTGAATCAATTTTTGTATAAAAAGTTGTCCCCCTCCATAATACTTCTTACGTGTTTCTGGAAATTTTTCATAAATTTCCAGATTTCCACAAATTTAGGATGGGAAGTTTTTAAATGAACACTTCATGGTACGTTTGTGGTACGAAAAGCTTCGCATCCAGAACGCTAGGATGGATATTTACGAACCAAGTGCGTGAAAAGACATTTCACGAATGAACTAACGGCCAGCGCTTACTGCTGCGCCAAATCTTCTTTCGCCATTTTTATTGTTCCCGGTAAACAAATATCTCAAACAGATTCCTGGCATCGCATTGAATATGTTCGAAATCGTTACCGCGAATAACGTTAATATTTTCATTAATATAATTATTTATGTTAACACGTTGACCGCCGCAATGGTAAGAATTTTTGCAGTCTCCGGGGCCACACATTTATTTTCTTTTAAACACTTCATAAGTGTTCTAAATAAGATTTTAAAGCGTGAGGCACGCGTGCTTCACACGGCGGTCAACGTGTTAAAAAATAATTCTAGACGTTCGTGAAGCCTTGCAATTAGCAAAGTAATCGGGCAATTTACGCGGAAACCTGTCAAGTTTTAAAGGTCAATAACGCATTGATCACTTAATTAATTAACATTTCGCTACAGAAGGAAAAACTTGAATAAAAACGATCCCTAAAAATATTTGTATACAAATTTGACTAGTCAGTAAAGAAAATATAACCTCATTAATAATAATAATAATAATAATGTTAATAAGGATGAAATATGAAAACAATTTATTCTTCATCTTTTTTTGTAATATATGCAGCGTTTTTAACTACTTACATCCTAAAATATTTAACGACTAATATATATTAATATGTATATATCATAATACGACAGTGCATTGTTTTTTTAATTCATTTTTTTTTGCATCTTTGCTTGATTTAATTTTAATATGTGATCACAGTTAGCTACCACTAACCACAAATACTTTATACTGTTTCATTTTTTTTTCCCTTAAAAATCAGTACGGTAATAAATATAATACAAACAGTACTTTTTCACTTTGCGACTATGTAAAATACTGTTAAATATATCTAATAAATAATAACAACAAAGAAAAATTAAATAATAATAATAATAAGGGTATTATTTATTGGTAATTTGAAAGTGACGTGAGCAATTTTTCTCTTATTATCAATACGATATATATATATATTTTTGTTTGCAAAAAACTGAGCTGCTTTTCATTTAGTGAAATTTGGCACATACGTTACTTAATTTTATTTCATAATCATCTCGCTAAGACCTTTGGAGGCCATCAAAATAAATCGATTAAAAAAAAAACAAAAAGTACACTTAACAAACGAACACAGCCTAATGCACGTATATACAGGGTGATCGTATCCTACCCTGCTGCATACAGATTTTTCCCTTTTATACGCTTAAGAAAATATATATGAAATGCAAGCAAAATATTGCATTATATTCTTTTTCCGATTTATGGGAGGAAGATGCTATGGTTTCAAAGGAATATCAATAAACTAGGCAAGGAAACCCCCAAATTCGGATTTCGATGTGAAGACTGAAAGAATCATTGTATAATAACAACGCCATCTTTCTAAATTATAAGATATTGTTTTGTTTAGAAGATAATTTGAAGTATACAACGGGAGACTGGGATTCCCCGATACGTCCCATATTTTTTTAATTTTTTTTTAATAAAAAAGAAAAATAATAAAATGGTCTTTACGTACAAAACAATGCTGTATAGCCTCAAACATTACAATTGTCATTCTCAATAAATACCGTAGATACATATCAACATACAAAAATTGCCCCCCTCCTTTCCGAAAATTTATCGTTTTCACGCCTACCTTACTTACACGTGATTGTTATGCAACACAGTTTTGTACCTGCAAGCCTTTTTATTTTTGATAAAAAATTAAAAAAAACATTATAACGTATAACATGAGGACCTGGGGTACCCCGATTCCCCATTGTTTATTTTTTACGAGAATAATTTACGTCATCCTTGGTTTTTGTAATATACTATTCCAAATTATTTTCTAAAAAAAAAAAAAAAATCTGTTATAGTTTCCCGAGATATTAAAATTCGTACACATTTACGGGGGCGCCGTATCGCGAAATCTGAACTTGCGGGGGGTTGTCGGGATTCCCTTGCTAGTAACAAAATAATTCCTATAACAAAGTCCAATTTGAATAAAGAAATATTTTACGTACCCATAACATCTTCCTCCGACGAAAACGCCCTTGCCCAAATCACTCATAAAACGTGAAAAATCCTATTCTCAATTAAAAAAAAAAACACTAGAATAGTATTGCACGCTATTTCTAAATCCTAAAAAAATCTTAAAATATCGATAATAAAAAGCTAAAAAATCGATATCTCATATCGATTATCGGATTTCCGTCCTTTCCTTGAGATAAACTCAAGTTTATAATTAATAATAAAAACATCACACAACTAGTATTCAATACGTGGTACATACATATAGTACATACAGTGCAGTAATTAAAAATTATACTGATTATCCATTGTGTATAACAGTCCATTTTTAACCTTATCTATTTAATGATATTGATTCTTCCTACACCCTAGCACAGAATCGGCGTTAGTGTCATTCTTATATTCCGCGAGATATAAATTTAGGGGGTTATGCCCCGTATTACTGTTTTTTTTTTTAAAAAAAAAAAAAAAAAAAAATAATAATAACAACCTCGGTTATCATTTAAATTTGACACTAATTCCGATCTGCAAAAACATCTTCTGTTACTTCTAAGAACGAACGTCATATCACTACTATTCGAATACAAACATATGCAACTTTAGATTGTATCTAAATATATTATCATATATTATAAATATGTATATTATAAAAAATTAAAAGTAACAAATATTTTTTTGGCTTGTTCCCCATTACCAATGTTTTTTTTTTTTTTTGTTCATCGCGAACAATATTTCAACTAGATATATATTTCTTTCTTTCAGCTTCGCTTGCGTAAAAAACAAGTCGCTATTTCAACACTGACAATTGAAATATTGTCCAAAATTGTCGTGTAAGAATTTTTTTTGTTCATATGCAATCGCATTTATTTCTGTTTTCGCCAATAGGATGGCGTTAAAATTCGAAAGAGTTCCGAGAGAAAATGAAAATGATCCAATAAAGAAGAAATAGACGTTTCGTCAGCTTATTTCGGTTTAGTTTCTTCAGTTCCTGTTATCGTAGCGTGTCGTGAATTTTCGAAAATGGCGGAAAACGAGAATCTCGAAGAACATCGTCATATTACCTGTAATACCAAATCAGCGGGGGATGATGCGTTGACATCGGCGACGATGACGGTTCTATTATTGGCAATTGACACTCCTGATGGTAGGTATTATTACCGCCGTGCCATTGCCAATTGCTCAGTTAATGGATGGGCGTCTTGACGATGTGATTCGGCGCAATGTAATGGTATCCCGGCATTGGCAAGCCAGCAGTCTCCATCGATATCCTATTGTTGTAATAATACGAAAGAGATTAATTGGGATTTGTAAATTCTCATAATTTGAAAATTTAATATGAAGATGCGTTCAAAAAGTTTTGGGAAACACCGTATTTAATTAATACATCATTAGCAGAACAGGATTGTACAGTGCTCGTTAAAATTTTTTTTACACATCATTTTAGTAGAATTGTACAAAAATGATATTCAATAAATATCCACAAGAAGTTAGAGAATTCTCCCTTTCTTTTTATTAGGATAAAAAGAGAATGTCACTTTTTTACAATTAATAAAACTAGTACTTTGAGAATAGAAAAATCTAAAAAACCAAAAGTTGAATATCTTATCATCTATGGTTAATAATGTCGGCCTAAAAAATGTCTAATGAAACTGTCATTTTTTCTCTGCTGGATCTATCAAAAATAAATAAGTGAAATAAACATTTATGGTCAAATAAAAATTAAAAAAAAATATATTTAACGGGAAAAAAAAATGACAATCACATTAGATTAGTGAAGTCAAAAATACTAAACTGTTGTAATTAATTAATTAATTAAAATATATGAGTTAATATTAAAATATGGAATATCCCTATATAAAAAAAAACAGGGGGTTTTCATCGTGGTATAGGAAAAAGTGGATGGTCAAAGCTTACCGGGATTAGAGAATCTTCTTGCCTGGATTTTGATTGATGATAGAAGGGCACTGGGCTGTTAGCAGGCTTAGGAGACACGTACCACACAACCAATGTTACCAACTTTCATACTTCACAAAAATTAAACTATATATGATCAAATAGGATTCTACTAGTATGTAGTCTCATAGAATTGGTGTCTTTTTTTTTTGTTTCGCAGCTTTATTCCCGTTTCACGTCTAAACTTTTTAGAATCTTTAGAAATTATTTTCTTTTTTTTTTTTTATGTAAGGAATTTTGTCCCACCATCATTGAATTTCAAATATCTAATTAACCAATTTTATTTCTTCGCGTCAGCCACACTGTTTGCGTTTATCTGGGAACTGGTAATATTGGGCCAATTGTTGGGGAACAGTCGGGCGGGAAACCAATGAAATTCCAAGATCGCGTTTCTTATAAATAAGATCGGAGAAGGTAACATAGTGCTTCTGGTCGTTAGGCAAAAATTGCAAATTATCAGCAAGTCTACACGAAATCGGTGTTTCCATACCGGAAACAGGGTGGAGAATTGGTCGTAATTGTAGTAAGTATTGGAATAAGGACTCAGTGGGTCAGTGAAAATACCGACCTACAAAGGATTATGGAGCATAGCACAGGGCTACCAATTGATCTTCAGAATCCCGCGATTATGGAGCTAGTTAAAGTGGACACTTTGCTAATTCTGTTTGATGGTGACTACTAACAGTATTGAGACTAGCAGCAAGAGAGTCAAAGAATTTAAACGGAATTCCGGAAGAGAAAATCCCAACGAAGAAAAATCATTGATTTTTTAGATATTTGAGATTAACATTTTCGGCGGGGGACGCAAAATCCTTTTCAACGGTTTCTTTTATTTCAATAACTCCCATATTTTCCCAAAATAATAATTAGATAAATAAAAATAAAAGAAAAAAAATTTCAATTGTTTTGTTTCTTTTAATACACATATTATTGTTTTGCCTCATTCAAATAAGTATATATTAATAATATACATCTAGATCAGAATTTGAGCACAATATGAATATAATAATTATGTAATATGAATAATAATAGCTAAGTATGAATATATAATAGATTACTATGTATACTTATTCATTATCAATTATTGTTATTAATTATTAATATAGAAAATATGGTCCTACATATGTAAATATTGTATATAATATGTAAGTGCCTAACGTTTTAAAACATTTTTTTCTTGTTTCGACTCACATTATTTTTATTATTATCGTCGTTATCATTGTTTTTATTAAACATAATTAACATAGCCGTAATAAAGTATACAATCTAGACATAGTTTTTTTTTGTTTCTTATACTGAAGTAAATAAACGAGAAATAATAATAAAGGCGTTAAATTTCTGAAAAAAATAATTAAAAAATAATTTTACGATCTTTTCCGAAAAAAAAAAAGAAAATTTTCGAAAAACAAAATTAAAACCTACAAATATATCTGGCAACATCTCTTTTTTTTTCTCTTGTTGATATGTTACAAGCTCGCCTACAAATATATATATTTAAGTTTTTTTTATTCTTATTTCTTTATTTACCTATTAAAAAAATTTTTGTACAAAATTTTTAAACTTATGCCGATCTAATCGATCTGATTGATCTCCTTCAACATTTTTTTAACTAATTCGATATAATACAATATATAAACAAAAAACTTTTCGGAAGTAAAGTATATATTTTTGTATACCTAAAAATAAGGAAAATCCGAAAATGTATAAGAATTCGAAATTCCGTCTTTTCTAAGTTTCAAAGTAAAACGAAAATTAACGAAGCCGCAATTAGATTCAATGAAAAATAAAATAAAATTCAATAAAAATTGAACAAAATGGTTCTTTATATTTTAATTAATAGTACTTGTTTCTTAGTTAACATTAGCTTTGTTTTTTTTTTTGATATGGAGAATGTCGATCCAAAGAAAAAAACATGGAAATTCAAATTTTAATAAAAAAGATGTTTTTTTTTTTAATGTTAAATCTCCAGTTTTTTTCCCTTGTTTAACATTTGTGGTTTTGAAGCCCGTTTGTCATCTGATACAGAATTTGTTAAAAATGAAGAAATGAACTATTCGCTCATTTCTTCAATTAGCTTTATTTGCTGTCAAATCATTTCGAAACCAGCTATCAGCTAACCAGCTATATAAATTATAAAGAACCATCCTGTACCATTACAGCTTTGTGGAACTAAATTATGAACTACGCGTGTACGTTCTTGTCCCAATTTATCTTTATTTATTATTTAATAGATTTATAAAAAGTAATAAAGTTATGTTTCGCATATTTACATTGACATATCTTCAAGAAAAAGATAAAATTGCTAAAAAATATATACAAAAAAAAGGAATTTGTACCATCCTTGTTTCTAGAAAAAAAAAAAAATCACGATAATTGAAGATAAATAAAATAAATTTACAAACACGATGTTTCTAAATATTAGCGCTATTATACAAGGGGTAAGCAGAAAACAAGAACAATTTCGAGATATGTTCGAGGTATTTCTTTTTTTGCAAGATATAAACGTCAAATATTTAACGAATTAAAAAATAAATTATAATCAATCAGATCTAACTAGATCGTTACGTCAATAATATTTGGCTTACAAATACACCTTTCTTTCCTAGCTCGTGGGATAACATTGTTTTTTTTTTTTTTTTTTTTTTTAGATATCTTCCTATATTCTACCTATTATCCTATCATTATGTCGGTTGTTATTGTTTCCATTTTACTTTTTATTTTGTCTGTATCCGAAATTTCAAAATTGTAGCTTTTATTTTTTTCTCTTGCTCCTACTATTATTATATCTATTCCTTTCTTGCCTAGTATCGTTATTATCATCGGTTCCTTTTTTCTCATATCTGTCCCTACCACTACTACTACTACTGCTACTGTTATTACTAGGTCTATGATAGCGAACGATTGCGTGATTCTAGTAAGGATTGAACTTGTTGCGTTCGTTCTTGAGCTTGGAGCCCTCTGTAGGACCACCACTGCCCCCTGGGGAGCGCAGCCTTGGGGTGTAGTTCTTGTGGGTTCGATGGACACCCGTGGTCTGGACAGGAGTTGTCCCGGATTGTGAGCCCAGCAGCTCTGTGAGACCCCCTAACGCACTGAGACTGGTCAACGCGTTGAGGGCCCCGGGCTTGGCCAGCAGCTGGGCTAATGGGATGGCACTTGCCAGAGGAGAGGCTGTTGAGGACTGGCCAGAACCGCCAGTGCTGGGGGAGTTTTGGGCCTCAAGGTTAGCTTTCTGTAGTTCAACACTGAGGGACAAAACACATAGAAACCAGGATTGTAATTGTGTGTGTGAATAAATGTGAATTTGTTTGTTTTGATCGAGAAAAAGTGGATATGTTTTTTTTTTCGTTTAACGAAATGTTATGTCTTTGTTACAAAAACATCGCGAACAACTCAAAAGATATTTCTATAAATACAAAAAAAAAAAAACAAAGAACAGTGGTCCTAATATAAATTCTACGACCTTGCGGAATTCTGAATATGTAATGTATTTAGACATGTCATTTCGTTTTTAATATTCTTAACTACAGTTTATTTTCTAGTTACTAATAATATTGACGCGTATAATAATTTAATCAAAAATATTTTAAATAGATTTTTTTTTAATTCTAGTAGTTAAGAATGGCATTTTCTATTCAGTGGATAATTAAGGAAAGATTATCGAATAGTTAATTTATGTTACTAATTTTGTTTCGCGGATCGTAGTAACATAAAGTAGATATTGAAGACTTGACGTAAAGCGAAAATCAAAGAATGCTTTTTTTTATTTTTTTTTTTCAAAATTAACAAGAGAAAGTAATTTGTTAGTTAAATAAGAAATGATTCAATTTTTTTCCTGAAATCTATGCCTGGAAAAGAAAAATTGACCAACTAAATACTTTTTACTTACGTTAAGATACGTCAAATTTTCAAATTGTATTCAAAACAAGTGAATTCTCAAAGAATAACACGATTTAAAGGTTATATCAAAGTAATTAACTCTAGAAAATGTTATTCTTTAAGCGGTTGAAAAAAAATTGAATAGGAGGTATAAAATAATTGAATAACAAGGATATCTTGGATTTTACAATTTTTGGATTTCGTTTCTTTACCCCGACGATCTTGGTAGTGTGTTCTATTTTTGATGGGCTTCATAACTTTTTGATCTGACAAATATGGAATGGTCTTGATAGGATATTATTGGTAAATTCTTTCCCTGTTGAAATAAAATGCTTTTCCCCTACATAAAAAATAATATTCACCCCCTTTGGCACCCCATTTTCATTTTTCACATTGTATTATATAATAATAAATCGCACAAAAAACATACACAGGAGACACACATTCTAAAAAAGAGTAATAAACTTAAAAAACAATAATAAAAAAGTAAAACGCAAAATATATCACATTACTCTCAATAATGATTAATTAATTTTTATTCTTTGTACAATACAAACATAACTATTGGACAAAATCGCGTGGCTTCAGCGTCTGGATATTAGTGGATTATAAAATAGGCGTGTTGTGTTCGTGTGAATAAATCCCAGAAACCCCCACAACAAAAAACAAAACAAGGACTAACTACTGTTATGAATCATGTGTGTAAGGCGCTAACAAAACAAATCAAAATTATTAAAAAAAAAAGCGGATGTGCGTAGTTTGCCGTTTTGAGCAGCGGTGATTTTTAGGCTTGAAAAAAGAAGTTTAGGGTGGTGCTTGGTGGTCGGTTTTGATCTGCTTTTGACGAGGAATAAGATGCGAGAAGATTTTCAACGAGAAATTATATTAATCGGTAAAATATCTGGTAGAATTTCAGAATTATTGAAATGAGAAATTATTAAAATAATGTTGAGGTACCGGGTTTCATAGGTATCCTTTCTGCCGGCAAATTTTTAAATTAAATTAGAAAAAGTCAAATGTATTGAAGATCTTAGTACATCTTACTCCACTCATCATTTTGTCTATAAAGAAATGTTATGTTATTTTCGGTGTATATAATTACATACAAGCGTTATTTATTTTTTTATGTAAATAAAATTAAATCAGAAAAATATACAATGGTTATAGTAAAGCCATATTTGAATTAATTTTTAGTGAAGGTATGTTTTTCTTTTGATAATACAAGAGGCTGTACTATATACAGTATATTCATACCTAGAATGTGGGTTACAACTGTCCTTAAATATTTGTACTTAATAAATCGTAAAATATTTCGTTGTACGAAAGATGGTGGGAAACCCACTTACTATACTTCATTCATTGCAAGACCGCAGCGATAGAAAAAATGGGGGAAAAATTCCTGTCTTCATCAGCAGCTCAATCAGCAGATGAAATTAAGTTGAATAAAACGAAATATCAGCAGTACCTAACGTCAGTTGTCAAATGTCTTTGTTGGCTTCGATTTTCGTAAGCAAATTGTCCCAAATAGTACTTTTTAGGGCTCTATTTGATATTATTCAACACTTGAAGTTAGTGCTTTAATAATTATATAAAATGGTACCGATAACATATTATTTGTTACAGCAGTTGTGATATGGCCGATGAGAGATATTTCGCCCATCAGCAGGGCCATAAAAGGCAAAGGTTAATGGTCCGCCCCTTGCTTTTCTTTTTTTTATTATTTGGGTCTCAATTCAATTAGATTTTAAAACTATTTCTACTTATCAATTGTTTTTTCAAGTAGGGATATTTGTGTCATGTTGGTTACATATGTACCATGTTGCAACAATTAATGAAGACCTTGTATTGTACATAAAATACTTATTATTCCCACTTTGCTATATGTTTACTACAAAATTTTGATAACTATTATGGTACAGAGCTGAACTCACCGCTATTTTTCCATCGACCAGACGCCGATCGTAGCGCTCTCTACCGCCAGTCTTAACGTGAATGAAGTATAGATAGTTTTCACGGCAAATTCGCAATATTCAAATTTTTTCCTTTCCTATACAATTTATTTGAATCGTTTTCTAATAAAGGGATCGCTACGTACCTCATGTTGATCAAATACTGAGCCAGAGCCACCGAATCCGGGTTACCGGAAATTGTGATGGTTCTGTCTGTAACTCCGCTCTCCCTGTCGTCGCAATTGGAGATCCTGATCATGGCGCCCGAGATCTGTCTAATTTCGGCGATTTTGGTACCGCCCTTGCCGATGATGCAACCGATCAATTCATTCGGAACCGTCATCTCGTGCGTCTGCTGGTTCGAATTCTGTTGGTTCCTCGTGTTTGACGTTCTCAATTGTGAGCCAGCTAACGCCGCCAATGCTGCATGTAAAGAAGTTAGATGGAAGAAAAGACGATGTAAAAAAAAAGAGGATTTGAGAAAATAAAAATCAACGGGTCTTTAATTTCTCACAATTAAAATTATACGAAAACCCAATTATTGTTATTAAACTGAAACCCTAACGTCACAAAATTCAAGCTTAAATAGGTAGCGAAATTTCATTTTCAGAAAATGTTGATGTGCTTACCTGCTGGATTTAAACCTCCCGTGTTTGTCGGCGCTAAACCGCCAAGACCCAACGCGGCCAGGCTAGCCAGAGGGCTTTTACCTAAAGCTGTCATCTGTAACAAATGAACATTTTCCCTTCCTGATTAAATTATCCTAATTTTCACTCTAAATAATACGATTTTCTTCTCTTGAATACTCTCGGAGAAGGATAAATAATAATAACGAAAAAAATTAAATTATGTGTATAACGTAATAGGTAAGTGAAAAATGACTGATCTGCTCTTGCTTTATAGTACTACACTACTCTATTTCTGAAAAATTACTTCAATTGAATCGGTTAAAATTTTTCAGCAGCTTTACCGGAATAACCAACATAATGCTGCAAATACAGCAAGGTTATTTTTAAGATATCAAAGGTAGTATTGGCTAAAATCTAAATAAGCAAGAAATAGATGAACATGACGTAAGAAAAAAGCTAATGTTGTTTCACTTGTTTGAATTTTCGTTTTTGCTAATTTTACTGAAATCATAAAAGTGATTACAGTGCTGTAGTATCACCGGGAATTCTTTTAAAATTATTGAAAAAGGTGCTTTACCGGTAATGTGTTAATGATAGTGACTTGTACACAATGGAATTTCTTTACTATGATATAATGATGAATTGTAGTCAATGATATAAGTTGCATTTTTAATAACAGAAATATTTAGATAATGTTGAAAGAGGATTGTCAATGATAGTAGAGCTTTGTCTGCCACGCTCGGAGTAACTAGTCAATGTTAGAAAAGTTACGCCAATGATACAAGCTGCTGTCTCTAATGTCGATAAAGCTGCATCAACGGAAGTTGTCCTTTGCGTGCAACAGAGAGACTTTGACAATGACAATGTTAGATACGTGTAGCAAATGATCTAAAAAACGCTTTAACAATGTAAATGTTTTTTCCATAATGGCGAAAACTTAATACCATGGCAAAATGATAAATATAATATTTCTTCCTCCTCTTATACTTTTTACAAATATTACGATTGCATTGCAATCTTTATAGATTAAACTATAGCTTAGCGATAGATATAAAGCGTGAAAATCCCTCTTTCTTGCGGCCCCTCGGCTAACAACTCCGCGATTTTTTAAGCGTATCGTATGGTGATCCTCTCAATTCGTATCTTTACACATGTAGCTTTAGGTAAGATAAACAATCATAATGCATTATGGAGAAATGTATCCCTTCTCAAACAACGTGTTTGCGCTCTTTTCCTTTCTGACATCCTTCGAATGTAACGAGAAATGATGATAAAGGGATCAAAAAAGAAAAGGTACGATGATATTTTTTACCAATTACCAAAGAATAAGTTGTACCTCATAAATAAGTACCATGCACGAATTTTAAGATTATTGCGTTCGTTACATGTGCATTGTCATCAACTCGAAAGAAATTAAAATTAAAATTAAAAATAATTACTCATACATTACGTTATATAATACGTAAAAAAGTATAATAGTAGAGATATTTACATGAAATCGTTTGAACTAAATTAAATGTAGTAATCATTACTCAAAACGTCGTACAAGTAAATGCAGCACTGTTAGCATAAAGCAGAGCTAATGATAATAAAAAATAATAACAATTGTAATATTACAATTTTAATAGAATCTTTTACGTAGTAAAAGTAGATATGTACTTAATGTATACGTCAAACACCAAACATAAATATAGGAAGTGAGTTTTTTTATCTCCAAAATAATATCGTTAAATATGTTAATAAGCCGGGTAAAAATTACGTTGTAAAGACACAAAATGCACGACATGCGAAATTTAATAGGAACAAGAAACTAGTGAATTAAAGGCAAAAAAAATGAATTACAGGATCCTAGAATCAGTAACTACAAGAATTCTTTTTCTTTTCTCTTTTTGGTGTTGTAGTTAAGGTACAGACACAGTATTCATGGCAATTGATTCTACAGACCTGTTTCTGTCTCGAAACACGTCTTTGGAAAGTATCAACGAGTTCTTCGGGGCCTTCTATAATATTTAATTTTTTTTTATTAGGAGCGCTTCAAATTATTGTTCTAGAAATTTCAATGCAAATTTATATTTTTATTTTACTCCTCCTACTCACACACAAAAAAAAAACAAGCATGTAACTTTCTCATTACAAATGTTTTAATAAAAAAAAATCAAATTTAAATCGCTACGAAACATAGTTTTCCAAATTCAATTTCATCTTGGAAGAAATCCATCTCAAAAACCGAGGTAGACTTTCCATTTTAATTCATTAAAACACACAGCAATCAAAAAATCCGTCGATTTGGATTTAAGAGGTTCTCAGAAACCCTTTGCTGTTCGATAATCTTGGCTGTTTTGCCATCTGCCTCGAGCGGAAACACTTGGCAAATTCCAATTTAAGTTTGTGTTTGATCTTCCTCGCAAATAAACGACCCAACCACTTATAGAATTTGGGCATTCTCAAGAATAAATTTCACGATCCCCAACTTAGTAAATTACTCGAAAATCGTATCTAGTCTTGTCACTTCTATGCATTTTTCTGTCTCCTAATTAAAAACAAACGTAAATTTCCTACTCAAAAATAATTCTCCGTCATTTAAAACTAAAATACTTATAAAATACAATATCAAGCGGAAAAGAACAAATTCCGTCCCTGTAATTCGATTTTTTTTTGCACTGGAATAATGGAAAATACAAAACAATTCAACCCACTACTTGACTACGGTGGAAAATCTAATTTGCTAGATCTAACAAACATGACCATGCGGTACGGTAAAATTGTAGGTAAACGCATTAATTTAGAACAAGCAGGCCGTGAACGAACAAACGAATTACGAATGCAATTAATATGAACACAGCATACGTTGATCCATGTATTAAAATTTGAAATAAAGGAGAAAGAATTTAGAAAGCAAAATAAATTATTTTTGCGTTGATTTTGCCAAAGACTTGTATATACAGGACGTTTGCGTTTCGGCCGGTTTTAATTTCTTCTACGTTCCTCTTTTATTATTCAAGTGAATCCTTTAAGCTTTCAATCAGATGAAGAGAAAGACTGGGCGATGAAAAACAAAACATCCTGTACATACAAGTAAATAAATAAAATACAAAGAAATAAAAAAAATTGATCAATTTTATTTTTTTTTTGACATGACGATATAAATAAAAGAAAACGCTTCTACACATTTTGAGGGGTTACACCATAACGATCATCAAACCATAGAATACCAAAAGGTGGGGGGATCGCTCAAAAAACATGGGGAGAGCAAGGGCGTATATACAAAGGTAATCTCACTCATCTAACGGTTGCAAGTTAACTTTCTGAATTTAACTTCCGACTAAAATGACTGATAAGACTGATAGTAATAAAAAAATTTTCAGGGCAGGTTTCAACACACAAAACGGGGGAAAACACGACAATAAAAAAAGAGGGGGAGAGCAGAAGGTGATACACTGAGTGAGTGAGAGACTTTTTTTATAAGGGGTGTTGGATGGTTGCTTTTTTGGAACGTTCGTCTTTCTGGGGGGGATCTGGTAATTTTGTTGTTTTGCTTTTCTGGGTGAAAAACTTACATCTGGCATAAGATGCGCGGGCGGCATCGCGGCCTGCAAATGTCCTGTGTTGTTCTTGAGGGGCTCGAGTTGCACAAGGGGCGTGGCCGTGGGAGCCACGGCGCCAGCCAGCGGGTGGCCGAGGGGCAAGGGAGGAAAAAGGGGCGTGGCGGTGGTCATTACTGAGTTACTTACGTCTGCGTGGGCGGGAACGGCGTAGTTGCCTTGGATGGTATAGGCCTGTCCACCGGCAAGGATCACAGGGCCACCCACTTGGGGTTTGGGGCGGTAGGGGATGGTTGCTCCTTTGGGAGGGGACTGCAACAATATATACAACATATCCAATGCAAATCACATTAAAAATCTATTTAGATTTATTTTATCAAGTACTGCCATGGCGGTCTTCTTAAACTTGGCGTTACGGTGCTAGTTTTCTCAACAGTTCATCGAAGGCCAGAGATCAAAACAGTTTACAGAAACGTTACAAACAATAACAGAAATAACATCATGTAAATTAATTGAATTAAATGAATGATACACGAAGGTCACCAGGGCAATATTCTGAAGATTTTCAGTCAATTGTTGTAGAACATCGTTCAAACCCGTCACTTACCTCGAGCATAACATTACAAATATGGTAGATGCATTGCGTTATGGCCTCTCCTGTACCGGAAATGGTCACCGCCCTCTCCGTGGAATTGGGTAGCATCTCCGAGGCGACCTGGATGGAGGCGCCGGTCACTTCTCTGATTTCCTTGATTTTCGAACCGCCCTTGCCGATTAGGGAACCGCACTGACTGGCCGGGACGATGAGTCTTAGCGTGATCGGCGGTCGGGGTACGCCACTACTTCCGCTGTTTATATCCTGGAACTGGGAACACCACTGAGGGGCCCACCGTAACACAATACCAACATTAACGATTGCACAAATACACAAAAACACACGGCGCTACGTTCTAGGGGTGTTTCGAGTGCGTTTTCTTTTATTTTTTTTTGTATTTGACTTCATGTGATTGATTAGGTTTTGGTCTTATGAATGTTGCGAGGCAGGAAATTGTATTATGCGGGCAACATAGAGTTTGGCTAGTAAAAGATTCACTTGCCCGTACTTTCCGATTGGCGAACATTTTTGGAATAACGTTAAACGGATTTCCAAAGATTCCAAAGAAAATTGCTCAATAATGTCGTAATTACGGCGTTAAGGATTCTAGTTGTTTTCTGCAATCTTTATCAGGTCATCTGATTTTGGGTAATTTAATGTTAATAAATTGAAAAAAAATTGAAAAAGGTTAATGAGAGCCGTTGTTTTCTTTAGGCTAAAAGGTTCTTTAAACTTTGAAAAAATAAAATCCGGGTTTCTTTTGCATCTTTTTTGGTTTCATTATATAATATTTAAATCGGCATCAAAACATTGAAATTATCACCTGTACGTACATATATAACTTTTTTTACTTTTTACTTAATACGAATAACACCCAAGAACCAACATTTCCGTGTATCACTTAAAAGCACAAGCTTGCACAAATGGTAAGTCTTCTATGCTTTAGGAAAAGCACTCGCAGTAATGTGTGATTGCCTAATTACTTTTAGTTTCTATTTTTAACAAAATTACAAGCTGGTGTGAGAGAAATTGGTTCCCTTTGGAGCTGACACACGAAAAAATACTAATTTCAATAAAGCGAGGTTTTTAAAAATTACGCAAAAGCTGAATGCGGGGTTGGTATAATCTATTTCATAAGGGGGGAATTTGGTTAAGTCCAGTTTCATGTTTAAATCGAGGTAAATAAACAGCTTTTTGGATTTTTATAGCAACTTCTCAAAAAGCTGTAGTTGTAATTGAACAGGTTCGATTACAAAGTAATTGAGCGGTTTCTATTAAATTACAAAGTAATGTAACTAGTTATCATCGTAGTTAGTTAGTTTGTAATTAATTACGTAATTCAATTAACTTGTAATTAATTAGTGCCTCGGAGATACAGAAATAAATTAAAATTAATCACAAAAATTCGAATTAATCTCCAATGCAACAATCCGGAAACCACATCAAACATCACCGTTAAAACGTTAAACAACTACTTTATTTACTAACTTCGATATCCTCCCATCGCATTTATGCAGCTTTATATCATTCCCAGCCAATACGTTTTGAAATAAACTAGACGTGGTAAATTTTTAATGATGCAGAAGCGACCACGCTGACGTGCATTAAGTGTTCGACTGAACGAAACACGATTTGCCAAAAATAAGTTTATTATCTGTTTGCGAATTCGTTATGCGGAAACGGCGGCTAAATTTTAAGGATCAACAAAATGATGGTTAAATATTTTTCGATTGGATTTGTGAATAGAGAAGTATTATAAATTACACATAAAACTGGCCGTATTGTTGTTGGATTGAAACAATGAATTTAGACAAGAATTAAAATTACGATTTTTTTTTTTTTTTTTACAACTAGGAACAAGGAAGATAATAGGATAAGTATCAGAGAAGAATATAAAAATTTAATTCTAATATTAAAGTAATTTTATTTTGATGTTTAGGAATCTTTAATATTCTCCATTTTTTTAAAGTAAGCTAAAAGACCTTATCTGTGAAAATTCTGTTAATTTAGGGTACGAATAAGGGTGTTTCTAAGCATTTTAAAAGCGCAAAAAAAGCATTATAAATATATTAATGCAAACTTCTTTTGGACAATAGCTACATAAGAGGCGTGTAAAAGTTATATTCTAGCGCGCCATTCTTACTGGCGAAGATTACCAACAAGAAAGACACAACGAAAATCTTACCTCTTCGAATTTCTTGCAGATCAATGTGAAGGCTTTGAATATGGCACTAGTGGATCCTGTCACCGTAACTATACGTTCCGGACATGAACCGTCTGATATATTTATTTTTGCCCCCGACTGTGTGATCGCGAAAATAAAGTTTTTTAGATTAATTTCTTTAATCGGGGATATTAAAATAATTAAATACTTACCTCTTCCCTAAATCTTTTAACAATTTCCCCTTTCTTTCCAATAATACTGCCAACTTCCTGAAATTAAAACGGGCAAATTTATTTGCTAATATATAGAAGGACAGGTAGGTACGCAGATAATATAAGAATGTAATTTTAAACTACAATAAGATTCTTTCCTTTGTGCAAAAAAAAATAATAAATAAATAAAATTTCTTAACAAAGACGAATATTGCATTTTCTTTTTAATATAATAGCTTCTGTTCCTTTCAGGAACATATTTGAACACGGTATAGTTCAGATTCCTTCCTAGGATGAGAAATAACTAATGAAATTTCAACGCAAAAAGGAAGAGATAGGTTACAAGTCGACTTCACAAATTACAGTTTGAAAATGTAAAGTCTACGGAAAGATAATATATAAAAGATATTGGAGAATATAGTTGTTGACTTTGCGAAAGCTAGAGACTGAGAAGCTTGCGCAAATAACCGTTCGTTGTTATATTATTGTTGGAAACAATCGGATAGTTGGAATTTAGTCTTTTAGAGTGTACTGAATTTGTCGTTCGTATTCTTACAATATATTAGAAGCTTGCTTAAGACGGGGAAAAAGATCAATTTTCACCAGCGTTCAAATTTTGTTATCTCGTTTGGAATTGTACAGAGAAGCTTTTTAAATTCAAATTAGAGCTTTTTATGTCAAATTAATCTGCGACCTAAAGCACTAAGCGTGTCTCTTTCGTTTGCCTTGATCTTGATGGTACGTCTTAATTAACTAACACGTATTATTTTTATATATGTTATTAACATCATCTTGGTCATTGGAATTTATTTTTTTATTTATTTATTTATATTATGTGTAGTTTAACTCTCATCTAAAGGAATTGATTCGTGTATTTCGGCAGAAGTTGATGCCGCTGGCTTATTCAGACCTTGTATTCTGTTGGCTATTTCAGCCTCATTTGAAACTGTATCTGGAATGTAGCCCTCAGCACCACTGCTGTAATATTGGCTCCTGTATTTGTCAAGAATGTTGCCGAGGAACGTATCATATTGTGTCTTGTATATGATGATGCTGCAGGGAGGTGCAACTAACTGAGGTAGTTGATTCCATTGTCCATCCTTATAATAAAGAAATAATCTACAATGCGGGGCATTTTTCGGTCTCAGAGAAACGCATTTTTCGCAAACATCCAAAAAGTTTACTGAAATCCCTTCTCTAATAATTGCAAAACTCGACGCGTTCGTCTTTGTGTCAAGTACTCTCCGTTATCTTCTACATCATAAATTCATCTCTTATCACAGCGACAAGCATCTGATATTCCCATTATTAATACGAGCTAATAGAGGAAATAAGTAAGTGCTTGGGATAAATATAACAAAATAGAAACGTATTCGGCATTAAGTGCGTTGCTTATAAATTTCTCCACACGTTCTCTTTTTAAAATGTTTGCCTTGCAGAAATAGCTCAGCATGGCATCGCCATTCGTTCCAACTACATCTCGACGTTCTCTTTATTCTTCAAATTTACTGCGTTTAGATATTTTAATTTTATCGGTATTACGGAATAATATGCTGCTTGAACATCTTTATTTAACGCATTGGAGAAAAGAAACCCTGTCGGGCTCCGCCTTCAGAGGATTAGCTTGAAAATTCAAGACACCTACTGTATTACCTCTACATATTAGAACACGCCCCAAAAATGGTCAATTCCCATGAAGTAAATCACAAAAATGGCGATTTAGTTCCCCCGAAAAGGAGCACATTAAAAATAAGTTTACTCCCATCAAAAAAAGATTCTCCAAAAAAAGCAAATCACGCCCCTTCAAATAGTTAAAGCTAAAGCACCGCCCGCATTTCGCAAAAAAAACTTTTTACCTAGCAAAAGATACAACCGATTTAATATCCTTTTCTGTTCGGATAAAATGAAACTTTTACTGCTATGTCTATTGGTCGTTATTACTTTTATTGACTGTGAAATTTAACATTTTAAATTAAAACTTATAATTAGCGGGACACGATCGTATATTCGTACAACCTATTACGGACCATTTTCTAAAGAAATCAAAATGGTCTTCGTACATCTTACGTTTTAAAAGGAGTGGGCGTGAAATCAATCTTAAAAACAGCATTAAATTCAATTTTCACTTGGCCAAAGTACGTGTAACGTGCTGAAAATGGATGATAGAATTAAGTAACGGATAAGCGTTAAATCTCATTAGCTCACACCTTTTATTCTTTCTTTTCGTTCAGCGAAGACTTCTTCCTAAACTCGACCAAGATACGCTTCGCCTTCCTCCGAAAATAAAAAGAAAGAAGGAAAGATGGGAGTACGAAACGTTTTCCACCTTTAGTAAATTATGCATCGAAAATTTAACGTAGTTAACTTTTTCTTTTTCTTCCATCTTCTTCCTGTCTTCACTAGACTTCTATTCGCCGTTATGTACGCAACAACGTTTTCCTTTTCGAGAAGTTTAACTTTCGCGAAAGGCGATGATCAATTTTGCCGGACCCGCTGCACTTTGGTAATTAAAAATGGATGAAGACGCCTAGTTTTTTTTTTGTCCGATACTTCGTCATCTCTACATCGCCCTTTGGCGGGGCTAGAGGGCGCTGTCTCTGCTCGTGGCCCTTAATTCCTTAAAAGCTTACTAAATATGTAATTCTAAGAGATTGAATTATGTACGAGAGACTGGTGATGGAGAGATTTATCGCGATTTTTCTCTTTTCGTCTCGCAGTTTTGCTGGGATTTTTAACGCAGAAATGGAAAGGGCGGCGAAGGAAGAAAATCCAGTGACTATTTCCAGAATCTTAGATGTATGTTGGAAGCATCATCAATATTTTTCAAAATATTTTTAATTTTTAATTGTTACTGCAATCATAACTTTCGTCTTTTTTATTGTTTCTTTCGCTGAATGGCTGTAGCCTATATCTCTAATAAGAACTCCAGATGCAAATTTTAGATCACATCATCGTTGAAAATGAAAGACGAACATTACGGGGCGCGAACATTGTTTGGCATAAGAAAGCAAAAAAAAAAAAAAACAAAAACAAGTGACGGTTTTTACGCCCCGAAAAAAAATTACGATACGCGCGAAATATCAAAACGAGAAAAACAAAAAATACGAGAATACGACGCTGCATTTTACGCAATCCATTCCATTCGGATCGAAGTATGCAGAGCGTCGGTAGTCTTAACCTAGCATGTCGTGCGTTTCATTTCGTTCGGCTATTTTTAGCCGATCAAAACAAAGGAGGAAACAATTCGCTGGGTTACTTATTTACTAGCTGGCCAGCTAGTTCGTACGGACTAATTAAAAGCGAGGCTATAAATCGATGGACTCGAAGTTCGAAGTCTCCACTGTCGCTCGAGCTCGCATTCCATCGTCTAGATTTTGAATGTTTGATGCCTGCCTGCGTATACAGCGGCTGGTGAAATGATTGGAAACGTACCGAGTTGTCGAAAAGAAATTTTGCAAATGTACAGATACAATGCTAGGTGCAAATCACGCAATATTGGGCAGCAACTAAATTTTTTTTTACGGAAGTAGGTGCACTTTTCAAGTGGTTTGCGTCTTATCTCCGGAAAAGGGTTCGACGAGTAATTTTGAACGGCTTTGGGCAGGGATTCATTTCAGGTCGAATTTTGTTTTATATTTTTATTAACGATATAAGTAGAGGTCCTTGCGGACGCTATCAACATTTTTTGGGAGATTCAGATATCCTTCAATTCTTTGGTACTTTGATGGCTTATACCGAAAGTCGTAGTAACCAACTGGAAAGACATACTTTTTATTGCAAACCTTGTGATAAAGCAGATAGCAGTCAACAATTGCTAAAACCCATTGTTGACCGCTAGAAATGAACAAATTAAAAAAAAAAGTTTATTTGACGATTAAACCGAGTTTAATAGTTCACCTTTGTTAAATCTATTCATAGATTTTATCTATAATTTAAGATGTAAGCGGGTACTTTCAATTGTTCTACCCACAGCCCTCTATTGGCCAGGATGATTAGACAAAAGTAACAATCCTAATATTATTTTTAGATTGCGATTAAAATTAATGGCTCGAATATATTATTAAGGAC
Organism: Oryctes borbonicus; assembly: GCA_902654985.2. Classification (NCBI taxonomy): domain Eukaryota; kingdom Metazoa; phylum Arthropoda; class Insecta; order Coleoptera; family Scarabaeidae; genus Oryctes; species Oryctes borbonicus. Next base: position 2,752,552 of record LR736887.1, read on the forward strand.
GAAGCCAATGTAAATATCGAGCTAAATTGCGAAATATTACTGCTCGCCTCCGTCTCTTTCCGCTAAAGTATTGCAGCGCTGAAATACTTTAAGGGTAAATTTAATTCTACCATCAATTACGCTAAAAACTACATCCGAGAGCACCAATCATAATATTTCACGTGCATTTTAATTTGCAAACATAATACCGCACTAAATTTTCCATCCAGCAACCGCTTCATTCAGAATAAAATGTACTTAATAGAAGAGGCAAAATCTCCGCGGTTGTGGCTCTATATCACAGAGCGGGCCCTTTGTCTCCGTTAACGTTTTCATCTAGTCCCAGCTGGTTCGTGTTCTTCGCGGAAAATCGAGACAGACGACGAGGAAATACGTTATATAATGTAGTTCTTGAGATAATTAAAAAAAAAAAAACCTGCAATATTTTTGAAAACTTCGAGTATCTTCCATCTTAGACAGGAGTGCCACATTTGCGTCAGCTTATACCCGACCAAAATATACGTTTATTAGGAGCAAGTTTTTAAATTATACACGTGACGAAAAGTTGTGAAACTTTAAATGGAATACCCTGTATGTTATTTCATATTTTGATAGTCCGGGTTAAATAAAGGCAAGTTAGTCTTAAGTTTCCCATACCGTAGGTCAAAATTTAAGAGGCGCGTCTGTCTTACGTATCTAAGCTGGATATATTAAATTGTTTTTTTTTTTACAAAATAAAAATTATACAGGGTGGACGACAATATACTTTTGATTTGGACTATCATTAAAGTCAAATAACTTTTATATTAAACGGAGCAGCCTGTATATTTTTTAAGGATCGTTTTATTTTTACCAACAAGTCTAATGCTTCGGCACAACTTAAAATATCCAGCTTAAATACGTAAGACAGGCACGCCTCTGGAATTGTGGCCTACATTTTCAGGAATAATTAGTTTCTCAAAAATGACTTGAGTTAGCTGTACGGAACGTAACAGTAACTTGTCTTTATTTAACTCGCATTATCAAAAAATGCGTATTCCATTTAAATTTTTACAACTTTGGCCCGTCAATTTTTTTGGGCCACCCAGTATATACGAAAACAATTTTAAAAATTGCTTCCAATTAATCTACATTATCTAGCTCCAAATAAAAATATTTTATTGCTTTTCATACAGAAGCCAACGTTAATATGGTGCCCCGCACTATAGTAGCGTTTGTAAATATGTATTTTATGTCGGACACGTGCTATTTGTAAAAAAAAAAAAATTCAAAAATTGCGTTTTGCAACTTAATTATTATAACTAGCTGGCAACTAAGTGGGACATTTGTCAAAAATATTTGCTTTTTACTCCCTTCTGTGAGCATAAGTTTCGTGCTGTTATTCAATTTTTAGCCATTGAGGATGTGATTCGATGGAAGCATTTTTTTAATAATTATTTCCTCAGTTGGTTACTTCTCCAAAACGTTTTCGATCGAGATATCCTTAAATTTGGAAAATTCCTACTTTATAAATGCAACTTGCACCAACTTCCTTTGAAAATCAATACAAACAAGGTCCGAATTTCCCAGATTCGGATATTATTCTCCAGGGATTTCCGCGAACTCCGCCATCGATAAGCAACTTCCCCAGTAAAATGATCATTAAATTCTTCCGTTTTTGAGGATAGAAGAGATCATTAACGTCGGCGTATATCTAGCGAGGGGTTTTAGATTTCTGGCGGTCCTCGATATCTTTTATTACAAAGGATCCCGATCCATTTACGTGGCGCATATTTCGAAATTTTCCGAAGTCGAACTGTACAATTTCGTTTTTGGAACAAATATTGCTCCTGAACGAAAATCAATAATATAAATTCGCAAATTAAGGTCAGAGGTGAATAATATCTGGACGTACACAGACAATAGCTGCTGTTATGTGTACATCGCCCCGTCTCTTTCTAGCCGCATCGATACAGATGCTGACGGTTCGCCGTTTACGCCGCGATATACAGCCTTATGCATATTAAAATCATTTAAATTTTATAAATCCCAAAGGTAACTTAGATCAACGAAAAACATAAATATTTACCATTTTAGGCGAGGTTACCAAATTACCAAAGCGAAAGGGAGGAGAATGATCGAGGCTGGCTGTTTTAGAAATGGGAAAATTCTCGCATAATTGGGGAAACGGGCACGAGAATTTAAGCTTAGTAAATGGGGTTGATTTGTACGGATTTTCTCTGAAATAAAGGGCAAATAAAGACCTATATAATAGTATCAAAAGAAGGTGAATAAGCTATATACTAATAATCTCAAAGATTATCCAAATTATTTTCAGAAAAAATATATGATGGGGTACCCCGGTCCCCTACTTATATAGTTCTTTTTTCCGAATACAGTTTGCATTATACCAGCATATCAGCATGTTCCAAAAAAAAAAAAAGACATTTATAAGAATTTCAAAATCGTGCAATTTTTTGGAGGGTGCTGTACCTCCAAATCAGACGATTCAGCCGCTAAAAAAAAATCTGTTGTTCCTATACTTACATTGTTGCTAAATTACACAATAAAAATCTAGTTGTCGTCTCCTTTTTAGTTACAAACTAATAAACTAAACGCAAGATTAGTGATGGAGCTGTATGCTTCAAGATGTGGGGGGGGCACATAAGTTTTGTAGCGTGCTAAATATGCCTTTGAAAATTTGGAGCGGTGTACCTGTGGAAGGATCTAATGTCCGCCCACTTATGTTAATTATGAGCATTAACGATGTATTAAGTTGAAGATTTGTTGTTTGAATTGAAGGACTGGCTTTTGAAATCTTCAATTAAGAAGCGAGGATGTTGTTGTTTTTTGGGGGTCTATGTACCAAAACTATATAAATTTACTAGAGTCAATCCAGAGACTAGCACACTTTATACGCATAGAAGGAAATTGAACGCTTAGATTTTTTTTTATTATTCAAATTTATTTAGTTACAGTGTGCGTTACATAAAATTCAAATCGACGCAAGAACTACAGGAAAATGACAACGAACGTCGGCGATGTTGGAGTCCGCAGATTTTACAGCTCGGTGCAGACGAACCCAATTTTTTTGTAAAAAGTCATCATGGGCGCCGTTGGGCAACGTTTGGGGCAATGAAACTCCTCATTTAATGCCCCAACGACCATTCCACCTTCATAGTAACTGTATCGTACCTCATTTGGGACCGCGGCATCACTGAGTCATATTTTTTGGGGATGCTAGAGGTGATGCTGTAATAGTTAAATGGCAGAAAACTTGTGCCTAAATCGAATCAATTGGGACTGTAGCAGATGCAGTTCCGACGGTAGACGGCGTCACCGACTAAGGACAAAATTGCCGAAATAACACCAGAAGTCTGCGAGAATGTTATGGAAAACATGCTTAAAAGATCTCGCAATTGCACCATGGCCAGAGTTGGTTATTTAACCGACATCATATTCCATAAATAGTATTAAAGACCGTACAATCAATGAATAAAATATTTTTTTTTCATTTAAAAGTTGTTCAAAAAACATTGACTTGGAACGTGTAACGACTGCTATTTGTGACGATATGAAATTTCGCTCTATTTAGTTACATAGTTACTGCCGAGTTAAATAAAATATAGCTATAAAAGTTATTTAGTAACTTTTAGTTTACATCAAATTAAAGATTGCTTTACAGAGTCTGTTTCTATTGAACAATCCTCGTATACAGCTCGATCCTGATGAGAATCCTTTCACGTTTTTAGTCGAGCGACCCGACCTCGGGCGGTCGCCGTTCATTTTTTTCGAGACAAGTTCGTCAGGCAGTCCTGCGGCATCTATAAATACTACGCCGCTCGTCCATCTACAATCGCTTTGCCAATTGAAAAGGATTAGGGACATAAGCCGGAGACAATACAAACGTAAATTAAACGCTAAATCTAAATAAAATTGGATTTCGGCGGAGGGATTTTCGAACTCTGCACAGTTTTCGAGAAATTAAGCGGAATGCGTGGGGTTTTTCAGTTTTCGTCCACCGGTTAGCAGGAATATTCCTATTTACCCTGACCACCGCCTGCTGCAGATTTTCTTTGTATTGTTTTATGGAATTGAGAGATTTGGAAGGAATAAATATAAGAAAACAATGCAATTCATTCAATTTTTTAAACAATTTCTAATAGAGAAAATAGAGAAAAGAAGAGTATTTCCAATATTAAAGGCCAAGAGACATCTATGACCATTAAAAGTACTCGTTAGCCATGCCCTTAGTGTTGGCAACAGTGTAAACAAATGAAAAAAAAATTGAATTCAACAGTTACATAATTTGATTGGTACGTAAATAAATATTATAATTTAACAAAGTAGTACTTAATCAAGAGACCTACGGTGTCGTTATACAATTATTTAATGTTCTGTGTAAGAAAACACGATTATCTGTTGATCTGTAATAAACCTACTCTAGGCTTGCGATATATAAATATCCCTAGATTTAATTATAGTACTGGATTCGTTACGCATTTGTTTATTAATTTAAAACTTAATATTGATTACATAAAACAAATACCTTAAACGGATTAAGATAAAACGAAATATGCAGCCGAACGTGGCAGTGATAACGTATAACGGATTTATTCCTAGTGAAAAGCACTACAACTACAGAAAAGTAACTATTGATCCTTTTAAAAGGACTAGAAAGGATTCACATAGCAATCCTATTATAATAAGCAAGAGGAAAAAAAAACCTTCAATTGTAAGGCTTCTCTGTAACATGTAAATAAACACCGCTATTATTTCGAACAATAAAATTCGATGCGACGTTAAAGTAAAGATATTATAAGGCTAGAACGTAGAATGAAGATTGTACTTACTTTTCCTTGCATTATCAATCGAATGGTCAGCGTAACGTTTGGATCATCGTTAAGTAGATGTTTACTGTCTAAGTCCATGATTGGTGATATTTTGGCGGCTTAATAAGGCTAACGTTCAGGTAGGTTAAAGCTGGGTTCAATTCTGCAACGGAATAGACGAAACGCAATTAGTTTACCCCTAAAATACACACCTGATAAAGAGTAACACCAAAAAAAAAATCAATTACACGATTGGGTAAAAATAATCGGGATAACCGAGGTATCCAGGGAATCACAGGAGCGCTAAAAACAACGGTTTTCTAGCGCATAGCACACTAAGGCACAGGTCAAATGCCTCTAATAATTTAACCGTTACGAGATTGCTTTGATGCGTATTATTTTTAATAACCTCTACGTGCGGGAATCAACTTGAAAACATCGCGGCGGGAAGATTGGCGATATTTACGTTATTAGCGATTACGGACGGAATAAATTTAAGTTAATATCTTACCGTGAACCCTTTTAATTAAAAGATATAACAATTTTTACGGTCGGCTAAAGACGCCAAGCTTGCACGTGAACGCTTCATGCGACAATGCTGCCAACGGCGGCGGCGTAAAATCCACCGCGCCACGCCGTTCGAACGTCGAAGTCGCGTGGCAGCAATGGCATCTTCGCCGCGGGAAATATTCAAATCGACGCGCAACGTTGGGCGTTCTAAATTTATAAAGCGAAACGCGCGAAACTAGCGTAGAAAAGCGTAATAATGGCGTCGAAAAGAGAAGAAAAAAAACGAAATACCTTTCTGGATCGGTCGCTAATGCGGGAATAAATATATCTTTCCGGGCATGCCAATTTTTTTTTCAGTAAATAGATACGCTGCGTTGTGTTGTTACTGAAGTGACGCAACGCTCGATATGAACTAATTAATAAATCTAATTATACGTTTAGTGGTTTGAGACATGCATCGCGTATATTTATGCGGGCTTGGTGTAGTGTAAAAATAGTCGGAGGATTTGATTTAAATCTACGCGCGAGGGGAACCTTACAAATTTTCCAAAAAAAGATATTTTATCGCAGAAGAATCACTTTATTATTTCTCAAAATATTCGCCTTTTAAGTTTTAAGCACTTTTGCAATCGAACTAACACGAGGCTTGCGTAAAAATAGTCGGAGGATTTGATTTAAATCTACGGGCGAGGGGAACCTCAAAAATTTCCAGAAAAAGATATTTTATCGCAGAAGAACCACTTTATTGTTTCTCAAAATATTCGCCTTTTAAGTTTTAAGCACTTTTGCAATCGAACAAACGCTTCAACGGCCTCTTCTGGTGTCGAAAACCGCTCACCAAGCAATTTGTTTTTGACAAAATCAGGCGAATATGGACAATGAGATATTAATTTGATGTTATTCTCCTTTAAATAATCGACTGCTCGATGTGTTGTGTGAGAGCTAGCGTTGTCGCGGTGAAGGATCTGTTGTTTTTTTCTGATTTTTTTTTTTCGATCTTCAAGAGCAACGGTGGTAGCAGACCCAATTTTATGGAAGGAAAAAGCACTCATTTTCTTTGAAGCGCTTCGCGAACGAACAACTTTCGTTGGTTTTGGTTCACTCTGGAACACCTAAAACAATGGATTGTTCTTTTGTTTCTGGTTCGTATGAATATATCTAGGTTTCGCCACCTGCTACGGTACTATATACGTTGGCAGAAGCAACTCGATTGAATTTTTGAAGCATTTCTTCGCACCAACTCACACGAGCCGTCCTTTGAGCTTTGGTTAAATCGTGCTGAATCCAACGATTGCAAAGCTTCTTAACTATACATGTGAAATCGTCTGTATTTGACTTTTACCAATGCCCAAAGATGCCTCTATCTCTCGATATGTTAACATTCAATTAACTCATTCCTTGGATCATTTTGCATAAAAAAAAATCCTTTAGAGGGTTTAAGCTCTAATATTTTCACTCAGTCAATATAATTGCCCTGCTATGTACGGCTACATACCAACATTATAATTCCTAATCGGGATGGAACATTTTCAAGTAAATTTCCTATTGCTCTGTAATATTGTTTGGTAAAATTAGATGAAGAAGTAATATTTCTCAATAAGGAGGAATTTTACTTCTTTTTCTCTCTCTCTTCTCTACTTTTAAGGTAATATTTCTAAAGGAAGGAGTAACGGTTTCGGATAAACTTAGCAGACTTTCAGGAATTTTACTGTGCCCAGACGCCCTCTATTTTTGGGGTAATTTTAGCCTACTTTTTTAGGGTGTAGAATTTAATTTTTTGTCTCTTTCACAGCACTCTTTATAAGTTCATTCTTACTTTTTTTAAATTTATTTAAATATTAATTCATCAATTAAATATTGATGCGCAGCGTCGAGGAATACCAAGTTAAATAATTTCATGCGAAACGTAACGTTGTTGTATGTACATTCTGGGGCTACCCAAGCAAACACTTATAAAATTTATGAACAATTTAAGTTGGCAATCCAGACAATAAAGAACATATTGGCATATGTACCACGTTAAAAAATGATTACCGGAACTTAAGTCGTTCGCGAGAATTAAAATTGTCTACCCGGGAAGTTGTTATCGACTTCTTCAAATGTTTCAACTTCCAATTACCGAACCATCAAATCATTTAGTAGGTACGACGCGCTTCAAACTACCGAGATAGCTACATTTTTCCAACGACCGCTTATACTAATAGCCAATCTACGATCTGCGTTAAAATTTCTTTTCGCTAATGAAAATTTATGCCCATTTTGCGCACCAAACCTGGCGAAATTAATTTAGGCGGCAGGAGCGGGAGGTAGAGGGAGGTGGCGGTATACCGAGGGGTTCAACTTTCCGACGAATAATGAAAGGAAATATAAATCTAGAACGCCGAGATTAAAAACGGTAATGTTACGCGCACCGGTAATATCTATCGTGATGTAGCGGCTGTTCCGCGGCTCGATTGTGCCGCATAAATTCTGCTTTCTTGTTCGTCTAAGGAATCCGTTCAGAACGGGACGATGCGGATAACGGCTACTTAAAACAAATAATAAGTCATGGGACTTCACTGAAACCTATGTACACGTTACGTTAATAGTAAAATGAGTAAATTGGGACTCTCGTAGCGGAAAGTTAAAATACAAATCAAAAATAATTATCTGTAACATGGGTGCGGCTCAGCAAGAGCCACTTAATTCTTTAATAAAAGAGATACTCCTTTCGAAAAATTGTACTATTTTTGTTGTAACTTAAAGTACATAAATTTGAATTAATTATGGAAGGGAACACTTGATTTTGTTAGCACAATTTTGCTCCTTTAATGAAGTGTGTAAATAGTAGTAGTGAAGGATTGCTCAATTCCATCCTTAAACTCATCAAGCTCTCTTGGTTGGTTGGAATAGGCGTGAGAAGAAGAAAACCTCACAGGCGCAAAAATCAACAAAAGCGTAAGATCCTACCAATTCTGGTTACCATTGCGTGTGGTAGCATGTTCAGAAATCTCTTTTGCAGCAGCAGGTTACCCCGTCTTGCTGGAATCGCATAAATCGTCCAAATCCACACCGACTAAGGCCACAAAAACTTCCGTATCTTGTCACGATAACGGGCGCCATTAACTGTAACTGCGTCCCTAAAGAAATTGACATTTCCAGATTTTTTTGGAACTTAGCTAGTTTATAGACCTCACAGCATAGTACTATAAAATGGCGGTTTCCGTTTCGGTTGAGAAACAATTTTGAAGGTTGAAATCGGGGCTTCCTACGCCCTTATTTCAGAATTTATCGATTTGCATTAGGCGTTTAGCATTTTTCAAGGATTATCGAAATATATTAAACTTGATGCAATAGAGGCTTAATGGGCGTGGCCCCCTTCTCCCACCAGATACGCACACTGTAGGATATGGGGGTGGGTAGTTCTATAAGGTCCACAAACCGCCCAAGTTTCATTAAATTCTGGAATTCCGGGTTGGGTCCAGCCATCCTAAAACTCTCACCAAACAATTTTTTATTGGTCTATTTTTGTTTCCATTTATTTAAAAGAAGTTTATGATGTTTATAAGCGCAACATACTTGATTAATAAGAAACTCAAAATTTTTATACGATTAACTAAGACGATAGGGAAATGTTGATTTCCTCGACATTTGTTGTTAACTGCATTTAATTCAAAACGTATTTCCTGCAGCTAGAATCGTACACTTTAAACGCTCTAATAAAAACGGGGTTTCGAACTATTTCCGGACCGCGTTTCGTAATTATTCGACAGCCTTTTAATTAACAAACCGAAATAGCTTCTTTGGCATTGCGCTAGCCGTGTTTATATCGCGAAAGTCCGACATTTATTTTATACATGACTCTTCTCTTCCAAACGAGCCGTTCTAGCTGTCTCGACACGTGCTCATGGGCGTTATTTATTGAAAAATGTTATTTGTTTAACGGTCCCGAAATCGTTTGTACTGATTTATCTCGCTTTTTGTTTTCGATTCAATGGTTTAATACGTTCTGGTGTTGAGAAATTCGGTCTCTTTGGAAGATTTAAGTACAATTTACCCGGAATTGTTTGTAAATTATTCAATTGTTATTTATCCAAATTATATCGATTGAATGTGATTAAATTGCGCGGTGCTAGGATGTTTATAAACAATCTTGTTGTTTTAAATTGTTGTTCAAATTTGTGTAAAAGAAGTTAGAAAAGAAGTTAGCCAACCCGTAGGGAATTTCTCAATTTACGGGGGAAATTTTATCAAAGTTCAAAAGAAGGACAAAGGGGGCAATTAATATTTTGAGAAGAAATGGTGAGGGCGAGTGACCCTGTGGCTTTATGGATCCTCTGAGGTTTGCGTAAATTATTTTCAGTAAAGGAGTTAAGTAAGAGTTAAGAGTTAAGTAAGAGTAAAGTTAAGTTCAGTTTCTTTCACAGAAAAAGAAAGTTAAATTCAATAGTGGCGTTCGCGTAGAATCTTTGCACAATGCAAATTAACACGATACACAGCAGTGTAGTGCAGAATTAAGAGTTAGTGTAGTGCGAAACTATGTACGCATGTCAAACTTTGACGATAACACGGCGAGGTATCAATACGTCGTTCAAATGTTTTTAATTTGAATGTTACGATTACCGCAGAAGCTGCTAATAACCATATCATATAACGTTTTTGGGCAATTCCGGGTATTACAAAAGAAAAATGGACGAATTTAGGTTATGTTACGATAAAGAATATCATCGGCGTTAGCTGTCAAATTAGTGCGAAATATTACTTTAATTCCGCACTAATTTTTACACTAATTTCTTACTTACGTAAGCGAACGCAACAGGCAAATGGAGAAAGCTGATCCTTGTTCACACTTTTCACTTTATCGACTACTAATACTAATCTAACCTTTTTGAACATTTTTACCTAAATTTTGTGGATTTTTTCCAATATTTTTTTGATAGAATAATAATAATAAAAAAATAATAAAAAAAAATGAGCGGTATGTCCTTTTAATACGTTTCTTCCGCACATGAGACGCAATAATAATATTATATCGCATTTAAAGGAGACGTCTTATCTATCCCAAACCGGGAAAATCGTTAGGGAACATCTCATTGAGGGCTTTTCTTGCCCCATTCCTTTTCAGCGTACACATACGGTATGCAGCCACTATCGATTCGCTTTTTGGGCCGTGCAGTCGTCGTGCGGATCGAGTTTCCGCCGAAACTTAATGAATATTTATGCTGTATCACCTATCTTCCGCTAGATGGTGATCGTTGGTCGCTGTTTACGCGAATTTACAGCCGATTATTCCGCTATTCCGCGCTTGTTGTTTATTAAATTGATCGCCGCGTAGTTGGCTCGAAATTTGATTAATTAGTTAACGGAATGCGGGGTTATCGATTGAAATCGGGCGAGTGCGAAGGGGGTGCTTATAAAATTGGTTTTAAGATTACAGACGACGTGATCGGTTTTACGGGTTTCTTTGGTTCGTTTTGTTGGGTTGAATTATTTTTGTTTGTTTGGTATGTATTGAAGAAAATAATATAATAATATGGGGACCATTAAATAATAAAAAAAAATAGGTCTTATACGCTAATATCCGTAAACCTAGGTGTTTGGGAGAAGTTATTTCAAAAAAGGAAAAGTTAACAGTGGGATTACCAGAACGAAATGTTAACCGTGAGTCAGTTAGACAAGTTCTCAAAGAACGGCTTCTTTAGGCGCTTCATTTTCAAAAAATTCTTCACCTATTATCAAACTTTTAATATCCTCTTAACATTAACATATCCTCTTAACATATCGCGTGTTATTACACGTCACCCTGCGTCTCCAAAAATGTGACAAAAATACATCCTCAATTTAATTTGGGGATCTTCGTTTCTTTGTTCTTCTTCCATTTCGCTGCTATGAGGCTTTAGGACTAAGCCGTTGGCTTTATTGGAGTGTGTACAGGGCGTTCGTACATTATCGTACATGAATATCATTGACGTGGCTCAATCTAGAATCTTCTGATTCTCGCATCATAATTGTAATGTTGCCAGTGACTTTACCATTGGCAAAGACTACCTCGTGCAATTTCCTCGAAAACATACGTTTGGTTCTTCACCTCCACCATAATAAAATTACCGCATTAATAGAAGAATTTAAGAGAGTAACATTACAAGCGAAAAATTTAAATTTCCTTCAGATTGAAGATTTCCTTTAGTCGTGTCAGTAACATTGCCAATCATTAATACCAACTTGATTAGATTTTCCTTCGTTAGAGAAAATAGCTGCTGGTACTTCGCCAAATTTTATGTCCACGTCTTTTGGTAACTCTCTTGGTTGAGTTGCATTGAGCACGAACTTGAGAAGCGACTATGTGGGTTTCTTCTACTAGTTTATTCGGCGAGGGGGAACTTATAACTGAACTTATAACTGAATTTATCAGTCTACCAACTTCAATATGATTCCCAGCTTAAGTTAGCGCGCACGGAAAATCTCCTAAACCAAAAAAATAAACTTTGAATATCGAATATAATAGAAAAAATAACGAGGCCCGCGTAAAGAAAAATGAAAAACAGCGATGCCAACCCCCGAGCGGAACAAAAACGTGTCTCATCTTTTTCGCAGGACGTTAATCTACATATCCGGTTAGCCGGATTCGTGACGATCGAAAAAGGAGGCATCCGACGGTCGCTGCCATATACGAGAACGGTCGATGTTTTATCGGGGATTTGGAGCGGGATTTCGGGCAATTTTCGCAGCTTACCGGGATACAAATTTCACTTTGCTAGTGTGTACCGAGCGTATTGTAGCACTCCAGCTGGGTCGTATGTGCGGATTCGGGATTTGCGAACAGACGGGGGTTCCAAAAGAGTGTAACAGCCGAAGAATACGTTATCGTATTTATCCCTCGATAGATGATGGTGGTTTCATCGTCGAGGGTGAAAGGATGGTTATTATTTTCGCGTCGGTGAAGTGAATTCCTTAGTTGAGGGGTTGCTAGAAGAGTAAAAGAGTAAAAAAAAAAGATGTCCTGGAGTGCCCTTTGTTTTCATCGCTTCTCAAACATTGCCAAGCTCTCAATATATTTAATTTTTATCGAGTTTATACGAAGGAAGGGGAAAATTTTATCCGTTTTATCGGGTAAAATGGACATAGATTAAAGAAGAAAGATCAATTGTTTTGGGAGGAAGGAAAACAGAAAATACCAAATACATTCTTTATAATTTACATTACGGGTTATAACTGGTTAAGAGATGTATTTACCACCCATTTATCTCTTCAAGTATATGCGTTGCTTCATTCTTAAAGGAACTTAAGTCATCTTCAGCTAAAATCCCTTCTTCTGAGACGGGTACAGTGCTTAGGTATTATTAACATTTTTAGCCATTACTTTATTAAAATGCCTTCACGTTGCCTTGCATTATAATCCAACATTTAGAATTCTTCGTCCTTCGAAATATGATCCAATAGCCCCATCTAAAATACATAGACCCACTTATTACAAATAACCTCGTTCGTAGTCCGCATTAAGCTCAGAGCGAACCCTTCGTACAGATACAAAATTACGGAGTAAATGTGTACGTATCTTTATTGTTTCATAAGAATTCCGGTATGCATTCTAGATTCATACGTTTCCGGAAATTGTAATATTCGCCGGGCCGGGAATTCCCCGACCGCATATCTCAGATTCAATTTAGACGGCGGGATATTGTTCGGGAAGCTCGCTATTATGAAACGCATACATCACATATTGTTGTTTAGAGTTAGTCGCTAACCGCCAAACCGGATCCTGTGCGGTTAGATTTAAAGTATGCGGTTTGTACATCTAGGTAGTGCAGTTCCGGGTGTTCGTTGTAACAGCGAAGTTACCTTTCTATGAGATCATAATGGGATATAATTGGGATACGCGGGTAAGTTCGTAACAGAAAGCTTGCAGAAGTTGGTGTAGGTCGAGCTTGGATCTTCCTCCAAACGAGAAACGGAGATAGTTTGTAAAATTGTTCAAGTACTTCCTGCGTACGATAATCAGTTTCTTCGAATTGAAAAGAAGCAGGTTGCTCGCTATCATAAGCATGTTTTGGTTTTGTTGCTTCGGTTAATTTTGTTAAAAAAGTAGTCTTGGCAAAACAACTTGCGCTCATCTTCTGTTGGCAACCGTTCCACTCCAGAGACACCTTCCAATTGAGGAAAAATAGTTGGAAGCAGACAATTTCTTAAATCAAGTGGATTTGCGCACATTCTTGGGTTCAACATGTAAAGCACACAATTTATAATTATTGTAAAGATGAAGGAGCATGTCTTGATGGTCACAGCTCTACAACATAAAATGTTCTGCGCGAATATCTATTTTAAGCAAAATTCTTTACCTTCCGGTTTCTTTGGGTAGGTGCAGTTAAGCGGCTGTTACTGCACGCTGATTGGCGACTATTTATTCCGGAGGGGTTTATATGGGAATCGGTCTGGATCAATGCAGCGGAAAAATTATGGATCAATGTACCGTGGCGGTTGCTAGAAGGTTTGATCAGGTGGGATTTCCATGTACACTGCCGCTCAGTGAAGTTCGGTCATAGAATAAAAATCTATTATATCACACTGTATACAATTATTAATACATAAAATTAGAAAAATATTAAGCGTACACTCTTTTCTAAGGGATTAAAGCCATAAATTATTATGTAAAGTGGAAATATTGCGACAACCACAATAAAGTCGAGCAGTGATTAATAGCAAAGGAGGTTTTTTCGATGAAAAAAAAATATAATGTTCAGTATGTTATATTAGGCCAGAATAACTTTTCATTTATTTATTTTTGTCTTTTTTACCCCAAAATTGCATTTTGTTTTTAGTTTAGTTTGTTTCTGTAACCTTCTCATGTTTTTTACCAACCGACCGAACTTCTCTGAACGGCAGTGTATATACAGGGCTTCTCACGGTAGCCGTTCGTTACAAGTTTCCGGGATAGAAAAAACTTAGATTTCTGAATTTTTGCACTCCAGGGTTAGTCAAGATTCATTTTACGTACTACTACCGGTTATACCGGAAGTCACCATTAACTTCCTTATTTTAAATGGAACACCCGATATATTATCTCATTTTTGGATTCCTCAGAAAATTTCATGATGTATTCCATCTGGTTTCCCTATACCTATTTTCATTTGTTTCGTAGATATCTTGATTAATTTGAAAAATTTGAAATATGTAGCTTTATTTCCAATACTGCGCCTTTTACCTATTTTCGACTGGGTGATACGCGCTTCTGGGGTTCTGTTATCGAATTTGTTTAATGCAACAAATGAATTAATTACAGACGGAGGGGGCCACACGGAATAGCCACCTCAATCGCCTGAGTTATTACCGACGGACTCCCTTTCCTGGGGGTCTATAAAAAGAAACCCTGTTAAAATCTAAAATTCCTCAAACATGCAGTGACCGCAAAAAAACGTTGGAAATATGGAAGTTGGAGAGGCCCAATTTCAGCAGCTTCTAAAATAAATAAATTATTTTCCAGCTGAACAGTCGTACCAGTTCTGAACCGTGGAGGAGTCGTAATCACCCAAAATAAAAGTTAATCCGTTTCAGAAAAACCATGAAAAAGCACTTCTCTTCGCGGATAATCAGGGTGTTTTATTTTTCTCAGGACACTCTGTAGATTCTAATCTAGTTAACTAAATAAGTCCTCTGATTGCGAAATTACGTCCTGAACGGCAGTGTATGACTTAAGACGAAGACATCGTCGCGATTTAAATAGTTTGGATGTTTGAAGATTTCTATATATATAGATTCACGGATTTTTTTCCTATAATAGTGAAGGTCACGTACCAGATTCTTAAGTCTACTCAGCATCATGTTAACATTGCTGCTAACTTGCAGATGAATCTATTAAATTGAGTTTATGATTTTGAAATTTTAAAAAGAGGCTACTTTAAGGGCAGTTGCAAGCGCAATGGTTATTTGGAAGAATTAGGATTGACAATGCAAAGGTCGCTTTCGAGATCTGTTTTCTCAAAGAACTAACCGAAATATGGTTGGTTTTTTTATGGTAGCGCTAAGGTAAACTAACGCTAAGGCATATACGTAAACCATTTGGTTTTAAAACAGCAGAAACACTGCCTAAACAATTGCCAAAACACGAACAGAAACCACCTGAAAACATCCTTAATCGGAGGCATATTGCAACATTACCCTTAATTTCAAGCCACTTTAATTTAAGCCATTCTGGAGCAATATATAAAAAAATATTGATATCTTTTGGACGGTTCCTGTATACGATACTGCTACATACCTTTCTTCCGTACACGTTCCAGCTGATGCCGCTTCAGCAGTAACCCTGCTATCTACCCGGCAACCCGTATTTTACCGCAAGATCCCTTAGGATGAAACATGTCACATTATTACCACGTTGGGGCGCGCTAGAGTGAGACGAACGGATAGAATTCACAGGCACGCCACTACTCCCAGATCAATTAGATAATATAGCCCGAGTAACGCCACGACCGAGTCCCAGTTTCTGTATGTGTGGAGAAGACCTTGCTCTACGTTGATGAATATAGCACAGGTACCGTATAGTGCCAGGGATGGAAGGCAGCGAGAGACGCTTATGACTGTCTGGAAATTGGGTTAGCGTCACGTTCAGGCCTCTTAGATAACGTTTAACGTCGAGTTTCCCGGCTCCGGACTCGCTGTACGTACGTATATCGTTTGTTTTCTATTCTATTGTGTTGGGGCGACGTATGCGTCTTGTTCCGAGTTGATATGAGTGGCGGAATACGTGTTGGGCTTGTCAAAAGATCGTTTCCGTATTTAATCCGGTTTCAGCTATGGGAAATTGCCGATTATGAATTTTGTGAATAACTTTGAACAGTGTAAAGAACCAATAGAGGACCAACGACTAAAAGCAGAAGAGTTAATTGAAGGTTCCGATTAATTTGGAAATTCGGAAACCGTCAAGGTGATAAAGTAGATACTACATAAAGCACAAAAGGTGAGTGTAGGCTTTCACGACCGGAATCCATAGTAGAAATATCTTTCGGGAGTTGTCGCGTACTTGATGTTTGACTTGACGTTTCGCTGATCATGCTGGACCAGAAGCTCAGAAATCTTCTGAAGAAGCTGACGGCATGATCAGCGAAACGTCAAGACAAACATCAAGTACGCGATAACATCCGCAAGACATTTCTACTACAAATAAAGCTATTTGTGTCCAACAAACACAGATCTAGGATATTTATCTGCAAGCCTAAGATATATCTATAGAGTCAGTGGAAATTAATGCTCATAAAGAGATATTTTAGGAATTCATCAAAATTGATTGTCCCCAAATACGTAATTTTGCTCCTTTAAACTTTTATTCTCTTCCTCTTTCGGTTCCTATTTTTAAATAATATCAATTTTTAAACTCTTTGTCTGTTCATTCTATAAATTAAGTCTCTGCTTCATCGATTAATTAATATTTTTCTTGCTTTTTTCCTCCAACCTTTTTATTATATTTTTCTCTTTTCCTCGTTAAAATCAGTAGTAAAATCGACGAATGTAGGGCGTTGATGTCTTTTTGGATATAAAATCCCAGTTTTGTAATTGGTATAATCGCAACTTTTAGATAATTCCTTTTTATTTTAATTCAATTTGATTCGCTTTTATCGCCTATTATTGGAATTTTCTTTTTTTTAAATTTGTGCGGATATATTAATGTAGTTTTCGTTGTTTTCGTTTATTATATTTACTATGTCGCCTAGCAAACGTCCCCGCCAAGAGCTGTTGAATATCTGGATTAAGGATCATGATTGAGATTTATTGAACAATTTGTTCAATTACTGTGAAATGTTAAAAAAAATCTCCGCTTAAGAGCGGATTCATCGCAATCGTGATATCTCGAATGAGAATTTTTATGGCGATCTCTGCGAAGTCCTTGTTTCACAATTACACGTCAGGATCGACAATGGAAAAAACACTCGTGTATAACCTTTCGAGTAGCCGAGATAAACAATTCACAACTTCCCTTTCATCTGTCGCAACATTACAGCTCTGCGTTTACGTAACCGCAATCGAAATTATCTCCTCTTGGTAGCATCTGTTTCGGGAACGATTTCCTCCACCGCACTTATGAGGTTCCCTCGTAAACAACCCCGGCGACTTGCGACGACAGCACCGTCTAGGCCGCTTCGAGTAATCAACGTGTAGTCGCCGAATTATAAAGATCGTTCTCCCCTTCGGAGCGTCGTAGTTGTCGCAAAACCTCGGGGAGGCAGCATTGAATTTCCAAAATTCAATGCCGCCCCTGTTCACGCGTCGCATCGGGATGTGACGTACCGCGCGGCCGGCGGCGTTTGTTTGGAAGGATCGTCGGGGCTTAGGCGCTCTTCGAGAAAGGCTTTAATGAGGTGTACGATGTCCATTTGTTTCACTTTTGACGAGGGTCCACCGTCGTCGACCCGACTAAAGGCGTCGCTAATTCTCACTGACAAGAACGATAATCCGGCTAAAGTGTGCCTATAATGGCGTAGGTATTGTATTGCCGTCGCTAAAACATTATTAAGGACTCATTTAGTGACCTACCTCAACGTTGAAAGGGATCTTTTTTCAGGTGATTATGTCGGTTTCAGCCGGTTATTGCTTCTAAGTGGTTTTTTTTGCTAAGTTCTGCGTTTTCGGGGAATTTGAACAATGGAAACTCTTCGGGAGAATGATCTTTGACAGCATGGCGCATCGGGTTATCGTTTCCTTTTTGTTCCCAATTTCTTATTTATACAAAGGATAAATTCTACACAGAAACCGATGTTTTATTAAGATCAAATATTTTGGATTAAAATTTTTAGACGCATGCGTTAAGCGATCGTGTTGTTAATGGTGTTCATGACAAAAACAGGACCAAATTGTTGTACTTAATTTATATACAGGCTGATCCGTTTTGGACCCTCACCATGGGGATCTTATCTATCTTTGGAGATAGAGGGCAAATTTGGGAAATAATCGCCCATTTTCTTCTGTTCTCTGTATCACCTTTATTTGGCCTTGCAGAGGAAAACTAAAAATACACTTTCTAATGGTGTACTTGAAACGTTCATATGACGTCAGGAATAACATCTCAGCCCGCTAGTTTTAACGGTGCACGAGATATGGGCGTTAGAAATTTGCAATGTACGGAAACGAGACTAAAAGACGCGGATTTTAACGAAGATCAAAACAAAAATTACTCGCTTAGATCGCTCTAACCGTTCGGAAGTTACAGCCGTTTGAAGCTTTCGGATCAACACAAAATGGCGTCGGAACCGGGCCCAAAATCGACATCGCTCTAGTTTTCGCTCTCCTGATAGAAAATTAACTGCCGGATCGATTGTAACAAAGCTCCTCTAGCTCTTTGGTTTGGGAGCTTCAAAGTTGAAAAAGAGAATTGTAATTTTTCAGCTTTGAGACGATGTAGCGTCGGAACGGTTGGAGCTGGAGAGTTGAGCTTTAAAACGCTGGCGTTTTTACTTTATTGTACACCATACATGCGACCAAAGAAGCAATGTGAATATCAATCGTAAAACAACAAAGAAAATTACAATAACCAAAGTCTATGCTGGCTAAAGCAGAGCCAGCATAGATTTTAGTTTTCTCTGTTTTTTTGATCCAAATTACCACTGCCTACGAATGCGGTTCCCGCCGAGACGCCCTGTATACATTCCTACAAAACCCTAAATTTCATTTATGTATCTCCCAAATCACTTCTCCCTTATCCTTTGCCATTAAAATTCAATTTCTGCGACGAAATTTCGTCCAAATTCGGTCCCCACGTCAAAATTATTATAAAATATTTAACAAAATCGAACTTTCCGCGACGTAATCCGGGACACTTCCAACGAATTTTCTCCACCATCGCGTACCAATTTTATTCTTCCTCTCGCGAAAACTTGGTTAACTTTTGTTTGTGAAATATCCTCAACGGGTAATCGATGAGACGCAAAAAAGCGATCCGTATTTAGGGCGAGGTCGAACACTCATGGGAATTAAAATTGAATTAAATTGGGGGAGGCGTTATGCCGGAATATTGGACGCAGATATGGTGTATGGCGGTGTTATGCTTAGATCCTGTTTTTTGCGCCGGGAAAGTTGATATCGGTATGCAAATTTTGTAATCAACCTAATGTTGAAGACTTTTTTAAGGTTGTGTTTTGCGTTTTTGTCGCTTTTCGCAAGAGCAGAGACTAATTGCTTAATTCCAGCAGAGTTAGGAAAGCCATTCTTGTAATTCCATTAACAATCGGTTTTGAAGACTCGATTTCACTAGTGCTTGTAACTCCTCCCCGTAACAACTGATTCCTTCTACATTTCCCTACACGCGAAATCCAGGTTAGTTACAACATGAGACCGTCTACAACGTGGCAACGGTTAGCCGTTGGTGGAAATTACCTATCCGACGGTGACGCCGAAGTCTCGGTAATTGGCGAGGCTTATCGGATCACGGACCGGAACGAAATCTAACGCCGAACCACTTAACTTCATTGGGGGACTCATATTTTCCTCGCTTAATTCGACCTGATTGGATTCAATTGGAGATAATTGCGTAATAACACCTATCTGCAGGCTGGCACGACGTTCGCGAACGATATCGCCACATGGCTGATGTTTGCGTGCTTATAAAATTGCGTTACGTAATTTTAAATAGGATTTTTAGGTTGGTTGGGGATCTACAGTGGTGTGCGCCCAAATTAATGCAATAATTTTCTTCATTTGTCCAAGAAATTTATTCAATTGTAGGTATTGATTCTTCTTATTATTATTATTGAGATGTTCAGCCTTTAGTGTTGTCCGACTGTTCGTAAGTAGTGTGAATGTTTAGATAAATAAAAAAATATTCTTCCCTACTTATGTTACTGAACACCCTGTATATAGCCACAATCAATCTTATTCCACGACAAACTAGAACAATAGCATTTAATCTAGATTCAAGTGTATCCAATAGATGGTGCCCTATCGTCCTATTACCAACTTAAATTGGAATTCGTAAAGATCCAGTTCTACAGATCCATCTAGTCGTTTTCCTCCTTTTCTTTCATTGTTTCCCTTATGTCGACCCGCTTTTTTAATTAATCAATTTCGTTGCAGAATAAAGATGAAATCCCTCCAACCTCAAACCACTATCCAGCTACTTTCACCCTCCGCTCCTACGCCGCTGCCATTGACGAGGAAAAGGATTTAATTCCTTTCCCCTTTTTCCGTAAGCTTTCTTTCAAAGTGGGCCGTATCTGACGGCAATAGAAGCAGGCAGAATCAAAATTGACAGAAAAAAAGTGATTAAAAACTACAAGCTTTCGACTTTTTTTTTCGCGACAAGATTTTATTCCGTTTTTTTAACGTCCGGGGAGGTGGAAAGAGGGGCGACGGAAGAAGGAAGGTGAAGCAGAATTAGCAAATTTATGATTTCCTAAACAAGACGGCGTTACGCTTCCAAGAATATTCGATTTTTTCGGGACGCTTAATATATTCGAGGGTTGAAAGCAATAAAAAAGAATTGAAGAAAAAAAAATTAATTAACGAAAGAGAACGTGGGACAAAAGCTCGTCGTTGAACTGAAAAGATTGATAATTTCGAAGGAAGGAAAAATTGCGAATATATTGAATAAGTTTTGGGGAGGGGCTGGGGAGAAATGGGGGCTAATTTGTTATAACATATTGTCCTATTTAATAATTAATTAGTTAATACCGCTATCCATCTTCTGAAGTGAAGCTCTTCAGAAGCCCGTCGCGCGTCTTTAGATGTAAAATCGTATCAAAATGGCGGCCTTTCAGCGCAGTTATCATATTGGGAAATATGAAAAAGCCTGCAGGAGACAGATCCGGGCTATAGGTGTTTATTTTGAAATGTTGCTGCAAAATTTTGACTTGTGTTTAGCACTTAGAACGTCACGTCATCATTTTCTATCCAACGTCACTTTGACGTCCAATATTATTTTATGCTTTTATGTTATTGCATTTTTTAATTCTCTAAATCACTTTTGGATAATCCCCGCTTTAATTTTCTTTTGAAAGAACCACGTGCTGAGGCTACCATCGGAGATTTTCAGATTTTCAAACTTGCCTTTTTGGACATTTTGCCTTCAATTTGGTTTTCTTTTTCCGTTGAACCAACAAGAAGATGCCGGTACCTTTCTACGCAGACATCGGCAAGATGCCGAGGGATATCCTCAATACAGGCTACCATTTCGGCTTAATCAAGCTGGACGCTAAGGGAAAAGCCAGTCAGGGGATCTCGGTGAGTTGCGGCGGCGTCTACACCATCGACGAGAAAAAACTCGGTGCTTACCTGAGCGGTAGAGGCACAGCCGACAATTTCGGATTCGGATTAAAGTACAGCACCGACGTGATAAATCAAGACGCCAAGATGACCGGGAATCTCGTAACAGCGGACGCAAGTGTTAACGATCAATACCTGAAGGTTACTACCGATTGCTCGGTGGATCCGACCACGCAAGAGGTTACCGGCGCCCACATCAAGAACGCCTTCAAAGACGAGCACGTCGCCTTGAATCTGGACACCGACGTTAAGAAGGGAGGACCATTTATAATCGAGGGTGCGATCGCTTTGGAATGCGAAGGATTATCCGCAGGTTATCAAGCAGCTTACGATGCCAACGAGAACAAGCTTACGAAGAATAACGTCGCCGTTGCGTATACGCTGAATGACGCTACTCTTGCCGCAAGAATCGAGAATATGGAGAACGTCGGTGTAGGTGTAGGCTGGAAGGTCAACGATCAGCTGGACGTGGCCGTCGACTCGTGCTGGATCAAAGAGAGCAATTCCGTACAGGCTACTCTTGGCGGAAAATTTGAATTGACCGATATTAAAGGAACGGCGCGGGCCAAAATTAACCATGAAATCGGGCTTGGACTGAGCTACGCTCAACACGTACATGAGAACGTCACCATAACCGCTTCAGCTTTGATCGATTGCAAGCACATAACGGACAGAGACCAAGCAAAGCATAAGATTGGGCTTGCTATAGAGCTTGAAATATAACTTATAAATGGGAGTTTGGGAAATTGAGGTTTTTTGGTTTGTAAATTATAAATAAATTAATTGTGATTCTAGTGTTCTTGAATAATTTATGAAAAAATTTTTTTTTAGCAAATTTGCGAGGTGAGGTTTATAAAATAGGGTCATATTTGGTCTCTTTAAATATGATTTTGCGAGAAATCACTGAATTAGGCAAACGACGTAAATAAGCTTCGCTGTGTTGACCAGTCATTTTACCAAATGGTTGGACTCGTTAGTCAAACTCTGAAACAATTCAACGATTCCCCTCCTTACCGCCAGTTCCCGTGCCAATTGGGGGTTATAGAAGTAAATATCGGGGTTCTCCATAAATCAGTTCACTGAGCTTAAATGAAGATGTAAGAATTAGAAACTTTGACGACTTTTGGGTTAAACGTTGCCCTCTTCCTTTGAACCTTCGAACTTGATTTATACCTACATTCATACGTCAACATGCGTGTATAAACCGGAGAAGATGAATATATTATTAAAGCTCTACGTTCGAAAACAAAAAAAAAGAGAACATAATCGAGAAACGGTACATGCTTCCTTTTTTCTCTGTATCAAAAGTTTCCTTTGTAGCGTAGCTCCAGTATATTAAATTCCTCGTTTCCTCGCGATTACCTCCGAAAACGAATTACATTTTTTTCCGCTTTTTCCGTCTACTTTTCTCTCGACATGCGGTTCCGTTTTTCTCCCCCTTATTTCCCGTCCTCCGGTTCGCTTAGTTCCTGTCATTTCTTATGTCGCGAGAGTCCGTAAGAACCCCTTACTACCTTTGGGCGTTCGCCCGGCTAAGAACGAAATGGAAAAAATATCAACTACAGTGAAAACAATATGCTTCTGGCACAGTTATTTCTCTATCCCGTTTTTATACATGTAATAAGGTCTCTTTTTCGTACGGAAGAGTAGGGAAAGAAGAAAATGAATATCTTTCTCGAGTTTTACAAGTACGTTGTTACCGGGAAATCGGGAGATTGGAAAATGTCTCAAAATCTATCTCCAAAATTGAGCTTTCGTTAATGACCACAAATGGTCACACTCTGCCTTTCATATTCGCAATTAAATCTGGTAAAATTGAATTTCGAATAGATCGCGTTTGTTCCTGTTACATCTTAACGCGCCTTCCCTTCTCGGAAATCGCTCTAAACGACACCAGTCAGATTGGTGACAGTCCAAACAACAACATTCACGAGTATCTCCGCCACTCGAGCAACGATCTAAGTTGTAGAACAATTCCGGCGATCGCTCGGGTTGAATAAATTTCATCAACGCAAGCTAAGAACAAGCAGTTACTGCGTGTCGAAAGGGGTTAAACAACGTGGTTGGGGGCCTTTATGAAACGAGACTAATACATAAATACGTTTTGTATTGCGTTAGAGATGTATACCGCCTCTTTCCATTCAATGTAGAGGCGACCCCTTCAGCTCTAAAGCGAGCGTTTTGCACGTATCGAACTTGCCTCACTGACGACGTGACAATTGAATACTATCAAGCGGTTACAGGAATAAGCTTGCGTAAGCCTGGAGGATAGACAATACGCCATGTCAATATTCAAAGAGTCCACTGTGAAGGTGTGTGTAGGCGAATCTGATATTGGCTTACGTTGAATGCGCGTGTTGTATTGTACATAATATGTATAACGTCATAAATAATAACGTGTGTGCTTAATGAATAGACTCTGGCTTGATTCGGGAAAATCGGGAATAGAATGCGATAAGTTTCCCTCCTGTAAAACAATATTGCGAAGGATCCACGTCGAACATAGTTGATGGATAAGCGATAATGGCTCATCGTTATTATGCCAGGTTAACGAAAATTTTATAACGGTTGGTAGACCTGAATCGTTGTTCAGAATCCGTTCTTTGGCTTTTCTTCAAGGCGCTAGCCCCAAATTATCAACGTGGTAAGAAATCCCAAACATCGCCTTTAAATTGAATCACTCGCACGTATTATACCGTCTTTGTCTAAAGCGTTGCAGTTTCACGTACAACCGATTACTAAATCCTACTTTTATTCAGAGAACGTAAACAACTCCAAAGATACTTCACATTCTAGGCGTAAGACGCAGTTCCCTCCTAATACATTTCTCAATCAAGTAAGCTCTTTCGCAAACATCCGTTTCGCTGAAATTGGAGCAACTCGTCGGATCCGGTAAAGAAATAAAAACTCCTTGTATAGTGCCGCTGATATCGATTACGCCCGCCATTAACAACATGCAATTTAACAAGCATTTACCATCGTGATTGGGTTCTCTCAAATACAACCGTGAGGAATCTTGTTTTAATGTTGGAGCTTCGTCTTCCCAAGCGGATGTATCGATGTTTAGATTTCGCGAGCATAGACTCAAGTACTGGTCAATCCCCGGGAAGGAATCGATCTGAAAAATATACTGCTTAAGGCTGGGGGGTTTACTTTATATAAAAAAAAAAACACCTATCAATACGTCGAATTATTTATTCAGCCATTCAATAATACACAGTATCAGATTTAAAATTACTTAGAAGGGGGTTTGGGCAATTGTTGCCTGATGCAGACCTCAATCAAATAGGTCTGTTGGCAGGGATCGGAATCAGTTATGCTTGTACATTTGCTAAGATCAACGTTGGTCGCGTCCTCGGGAAGATGGAGCTTGCTCGTCTGCAATGCTCCGTTGCTGTCGAAGATTCCGGCCTTCGTCAGGACGCATCGCATGAAGCATTTCATATCCTTGGAGGGTTCTG
Organism: Oryctes borbonicus; assembly: GCA_902654985.2. Lineage (NCBI taxonomy): Eukaryota > Metazoa > Arthropoda > Insecta > Coleoptera > Scarabaeidae > Oryctes > Oryctes borbonicus. Next base: position 2,777,534 of record LR736887.1, read on the forward strand.
GCGGTGGACCGCTAGAAAGTGGCGGATGTGTTACCGATTCTAACGAGATACCAACTTCCTGAGCGCACGCTTCTCTGTATTGGTCGAGTTTTTCCATAGACGGTTTAGCATGGACCTAAACATTTAAAGAAACAATTTTTTTTTGTCAAGAGATGCTATTCCGCGTAATATTTGGAATTTCCCGTGGGGGTTCCCATGAATGCAAAACTTTCATAATTTTCATAAAGGAAACGTGTGATTTTGATGACAATTAGAGCAGATTTTGCGAAGTTGATCAATTTTTTTATTTAATAAGCATTAGTAAATAATTTCGGACTATCTGATCTTTTTGTTTAATTTTTTCCAACAAATATGAACAAAATGAAAATATCTACATACCATTGCGATTATACCAATCAGCAAAATAGAAACGATGAACCGCTTCATACTGAAATAACTTCGATTCTAATTGCAAACGTAGCAAAATATCACTGACGCTGTCCGGGAATCATCGATAGCTTTTATACTCGTATGCTGAACCTCGTCATCGAAAAAAATGTGCACCTCGGCGACAAATAAATAAAATTAGGCAACGATTATGGCATTGTGCGAGTGTTAGAAAAATCGCACGCCGTTGATTCCAAATTGACTAAATAATGGTTAAAAAGCAATTAACCTGTTGAATATCCGTGGCCGGAGGTAGTTTTGCGCTTCCTGTCGCTTATATATTGTAAAAGGTGACATGTAAGACCTTGCAATTGTATAATTAATAATCGGCTTTTCGGAGTGAACATCTCTTTGTTACGTAACAAAATGCTGCTATGTGAACGCGATAAATGATAAAATTAGTACCTTAAGCACGGTACGCTTTAGTCTTGGCTTGCTCCTTATTTATCTAATCGTGGCGCCATCTGTTCCTGCGACGTCTGGCATAACACAGGACAGCCGTTTGGGACACTTAATTTTCTTCGTTTTCGTCTATCCGCTTTATTTCATTAGACTACAAGATAATATTGAAGTATTTCCACTTGATCCAAAGGTAACAACATTGTTAAACGTAAAACTATCACCTTCACCAGAGCGCCTTCAAACTTCGTAGAATGAAGGGACAACAGCCTGAGAATCTTAGAGGTCATCCCAGAATCCTTGAAGATCCCAACATAAATTATTTAATGGACATTGCAAAGGACGCGATTCCTTTGCAATACAATTTTAATCAACCTTATAAGGTGATCATTGAAAGCCGTACTGAGCGGGCATCCGTCGAACCTCAAAGCAAAAGAGGCGCCCTGGCATGGCTCGAGAATAGGTGTTGGACCAGGAATAGGTATAGTGGACTTATCTACCACCTTAGAACGCCTTCAGGACTCCACACCAACATGAAGGATCGCAAGATAGGGGCGTAACAATAGATATATTCAGTAACAGTCAGACGGTTCTAAAGGCACACATATGAATCAGGTCTGATGCGCGAATGCAGTTTCTTAGGAACTTTGCCACCAAAGATTATTGAAAAAACATTATTTTGTATGTTGTATAAAGGTCTTATCTTCCCCGAAAACAGGACCTCGTCAGTTTCTCGGCATTTATTTGCCTTTTTGTGTGGACTTATACAGGGTGTCACAGTGTTAATTGGTCAAATTAACTGCAAGGGCATCTGAATAATAAGCTTGCGCCTGCAAATAGGCCAAAATTCTGAGAACATTCTGATGCATCACGAAGTAGCTTCTTGAGGCCAAAACTGGACATGAATTATGAGGATGTGCTCAACATTTTCGTCAATGGCGTCATGCATTCACGAGTCCTTAATTGTGCCTCCTGCATTCACACTTCTTGATCCTGAATAGCTAAAGTAGCAAAATCAATATGTTCCTGTATATCTCCCATGTTCCCATGCTCCCATTCCCGCAAATTATTGGATGTATGGTTAACATTATTTTTTTTACATTTACTTAACTCTGGAAAATCTCATGTTGACCGAAATATTACATAACTAGACAATAGCATAATGTAATAATAAGATTCCTCGAGATCTTCCGAAGATTCCCCAAGAAAACACTCGTCGCGGCTAGCAGTAAAGTAAAGAGGCGAAAACAATGCTATTTCTTCACGCCCAACACAATTCCCTCTCGCGATAGAAGTGTCAAGTCACGAGATCTAGCGCCGGCACGCTCCTTTTCTCAATTGCCCTTTATATATACAAACGTATACGTATGGGCAGCCATACCTAGAGAGACTTTACACTTCTTTGTGGAATCTATGCTTTAATTAAGGACCATCTTCCTTGGCGCGCTTCGCGATCTTTCCGAAGCTTTCCTGCGATAAAAACGCCATCTAGCAGCCGACGACGCTGTAATTGCAAACGCATCCCGACGCGACGTACTTCCTTAATGAAACGTTTAATTTACTCTATCAAGTTCATTGTCGACGTTTATTGTTTTAGGAGAAAAGGAGTAAGCAGTAGGCGAACGAGAAGGGAATTATGTACGTAGCGAGATGGAAATTATTAATTAGTTAGAGGCTTTTAGACGGAGTTATTCCGCGTTATTTCTGGATCTAGGTGAGGAGGATAAGCAAGTCCGTTTAATTTTCTGGAGGGATAGTTTCGACGAATGCAAGACTTTGATTTCTGAAGGTCGTCAAATTAGTTCCGCAAACGAGGTCACCTGGTAAAGTACAGCGATGGGAACAGATTATCCAACTGTTGTAATTTATATCTAATCATTGTTAGATCCAGTCACCAAATTTTGTTGATAAAATTTAAACAGTAAGAATGTTTAACAATGGCGAGATTGGCGACATATGTAGTGCAATATTAGCGTCGATATTAAAGCGTGAATCTCTTAAAAGTAACGAGTAAGGCTCACGAAATTAGCAGAGACTAGACAGAGACTCGTGTTTATTCGTTTCATGAGAATGGATTCGTGCTGCCTACTGGTTTCCCTCCGAGAGGCGACAAAATACGCGATCAAGATATTGGAATCTCCACTTCTGGTTTGAAAAAAATAACAAGTGGAACTTGTTCCCAAAGAACTAGACTTGGCGGGAGAGTTGGCTCAGAAATTTGAGTTGACTTAGGCTAAATTCAGAGTCTTTCCTCATATCATCCGAAATTTTAAGATTAAAATCGAGGATTCGCTGAGGAATCGTTTGTGCAGTGAAGCGAGATATTTGGATCACGTTTTTGTGGAATTGTTGTAAACCATCTGATATAATCGACCTCTCGCTAGGGAAGTCTTGTTACTAGCTCCACAAGATCGATTATAGATTCCAAAATGGCTTATTGTTATTTAAGCTATGGATAGGTTAGAATGGTTACACCGGAAACCAATTAAAATAACAAAGAGTTAATGGTAAGTTCCATTCTAATCGCAAGAAATTACACCTTCTTGGTGGCTAAAATGCTTCTTGGACGAAGAAAAGAATTCCTCATTTTAAATTATAACGTAATAATTTGGTATTTGGAAGATCGAAACGATGTGGTTGGTTCATCGATGAAGCGGACATTTCGGAATATTTCTGGATTTTGCTGTTTCGTTATTTCAAGTTGAAACGTTTCTACGGTCGCATTTTTTTAAATACGGGCGTGATCTTGCCAATTATCCACGAAGTTTGTGAGCCATATTAAAAATCTTACTTAAAGGTTCACGCAAAACTGCAACGCAGTCCCGAACAAGAAAGCATCATGTCCATAAACCATAATTGCTTTTAGCTTTCTTAAGGCAACAAGATCTTCATTAGGAGTAAAATCTTCAATATTAAAAGAATAACAATTGTATTGCGTGCGGTTAATAGAGATATTAGGAGTGAATTGAACATTGGAGAATACGTCTGCGAGTGCTTGAATCACCCAGAAATTCTTGTAGAGGACCGCTTAGAATCCACAGATTTCCATGACTTTAGGATCACTAGCTACGTACATATATTCCTTAGAAAACTCCTTGTTTACTGCCTTAATTCGCATTTTTCGCATCTTTTTTTTCGCATTATTAATTAATTCGCATTTTTTCGCATTTAATTCGCATCGTCTGTTTCAGGTTTCTGCTAATGCCGGAGTTAAACCATGTACGCCGGGAGCTTCTGTGTATTAATACGTTGCGATGTATAATACTAAACAGTTAATTGTAAGACAGCACGCAAAGACAGCAACATCCAAGCCTGCAGAAACGGGTACACCTTCCGTGCACTTCACGTAATTAGGAGAGACTAGACAAACTCGTATTTTATCGACTGTTGGGGAAACCAGTAGGTAACACGAACCAATTCTCATGAGACGAATAAGCACGAGACTCTCTAGTTACTGCTATTTACGCGAAGTGCACGCTCGTTTCTGCAGGTTTAGTTCCTATGCAGGGCTGTGCGGCGAGCGGGAGTCGTGGGATCGAATTCTACCAGAGTTGCGATTTTAATCTCAATTTTCATTAATTAATTGCGACGGAATAATCAATTTTTTATTAGATAATTGTAGGTGAAACAATTATTGCTAGAAAAATTGTAAAATATATGGCTTAATGTATAATTAAAATCAAGATGTAATAAATTTAAAAAATAAATAAAACAATTCTATAAATTAAGTACAACAAATTCTAAAAAAATAAATAAAACAATTCTAAAAATTAAGTACAACAAATTTTAAAAAATTAATAAGACAATTCTAAAAATTAAGTACGACAAATTCTAAAAAATAAACAAAATAATTCTAAAAATTAAGTACAATGAATTCTAAAAAATAAATAAAACAATTCTAAAAATTAAGTATAACAAATTCTAAAAAATAAATAAAACAATTCTAAAAATTAAGCGCAACAAATTCTAAAAAATAAATAAAACAATTCTAAAAATGAAGTACAACAAATTCTAAAAAATAAACAAAACAATCCTGAACATAATTTCTTAAAAGTAATAATCAAAAACAAGATATCACAAAGTAAAAAAAAAAATAAAATCTCTGAACAAAAAATTCTAAAACTATAACAATAAAAGTTACAAGAAATATCAATAAATATTAAAATTGCCGGAATGGCCGAAAGTATGCTAATATCAACGATAAACGAGACAGCTCGCCGCATAGGCCCCTCCCACAAGGGAAAAGGTTTGACATCACGTCCATCGAGGTATGACATTAATTTTGCAACAAATAGTAGAATCAATGTTAGAAGTTATTGACGAAAAAATGCTGAGATCATCGGCAAATGCACATTTATAACGGTCAATTTGTTCAAGAAGATCATTAATGAACAGTAAGAATAATATTAAAGGGCCAACATTTGAACCTTGAGGCACTCCTGACGTGGTTTCAATGGTACGCATGGCTCTGGAGAAAAGTGTCATTTTCACATAAATATACATAAATAATTATTTTTTAATTTTATTGAACAAGGGATAGAGGATCGTGCTTGTTTACGAAAATTATATTTATTTTCATTTTATTATTAAAAAAAAAAAAATTAATTCCCTATAAGGGAGTTTTCATCCAAATTCCGATTTTACATTAAATATTTAATGTCCCTGATTCTATTATCCGTACAAAAGCATACATATACGTATGAAATTGAACCTATTCGGTACCCATCAATACTTCAATTAATTTCGAATCGTTATTGAAAACAAAAACGGAAAAAATATAATATTTCCATGCGCATGATATATAATTCCATCCCTCCATGTTTCTCTCGCATTCTATAAAAGCCGATTAGGTTATTGAGTATTGAATATTTCATTTTACTTCATGTCTGTAGCTTTGAAGCGTTCGAATTTCGCGATTCGCGGTACCCCATCTCATTGGTCGTAAATAATTTCCCGGGCGCGCGCGTGTGTGTGTGCGGTAACAGTGTTTGCTTGGAATATACGCCGTATATGGCTATATTGTGTCGACGTCGAGTTGCAAAATTAAATCGTATTGTTCAGCTTTCGGCGTGCTTTATTCGCCGAAACGTTAATTAACGAATCCAACTATTGTATCTATCGCATTTATTAAAGGACATACGAGGATGGCGCAATGGAAATTCTAAAATCGTTATTGCCGCTTCGGCCTTCGTTTACATGTTCCGACGAAGTCTAAATTCCTTCGACAAACACGCTTACCTTAATGGAATAATTAAAGTACCACTGGCGTAGCGCCCGATCCCAAAATAAACTAATTCGCGCTTTTTAAGCGCCTCAAAAAATTCCCCTACAAATTACTCCGCTACGATGAATTCTTCTCCGCGCGCGACTACATCATTAGTTAAGCAAACAATACAGTTAACGATGACGTCTTTGCCGAGCGGGGCTGCTTACTTTACATTATGCTTCGCGAGTTGCCCTTGATTATTGTCAAACACCGGCTGGGCGAAAGAAACTCAAAATCGCTTGAATTCTCGCTCCCGAAGAATGGAACGCAGTCGAAGTTAGGCGGTTGATTCCCGCAACCGCCACTAGAGTTCGTCTAATAATTTCTGGTGCTATTCAAATTTTATTTTATTTTATTTGAGCAATCGCAATAATTTACATGGGCTGTGTGTGCTTTGGATCTGGTGCTTAATTACCTTTTCTAAGAATTCTTCAGAGACGTGCTGGAATAAGCCTTATTGCTTTAGTATTGTGAACATCTATCGCTTCTTCATCGGATTTTCTAAAAGTTACAGCGAATTCGAAGAGCAACCTTCCGATGGATAGCCTTATATAGATATTTCAAGGGTAATTGAAGAAGGGTTTCGGTCGCGATGGAAACTGCTTGTTAAGGAATTCACGATTGTCTGATGTTAGCATATATCCGCAGCTGTACATAACGACAAGGCTGATATATAGAAGGAGGTCGCTGGTGATTTGGAGTGGTCGTACCAGCGGTGCTGCTGCGGAGTACTTGAGAATTATACTGCGTCCTCTCATTTTTGCCGATGCCTCGTGGTTGTATTAGTTCGCGCTACGCAGCGCTGCAGAATTTTCGAGTGGTCGTTGTGAATCAAAGAGGCTTCCTCTCCGGTTTTTTCTCCCCCGGGTTTCCCCCTAGGTTTTTGCTTAGTATTTGGAGCTTTTTATAATAAAAAAAAAAAGGGCAAACGAGTATTCTTGTTTTTGTTTTTTTTTTTTGTTCGCGAAAGGAAGGACATTGTCTTCGTTACTTGCGATTTCTTAGTAGGTCGAGGTGTTTTTTTTTTTTTTCCTTCGAGGGTGTGGTAGTGACATCTAGGTTATCGATGTTGTTTTGTTTTTTTTTGCCAGTACTTTGCTTCCTTAAAATGTTTTCCAATGTGCTTTTTCATGTTCTCCTTGGTCTCTCTCTTCCTTATCGCTCTTGCTTTCCATATCCCTTATGTGGTCTGCTCTCTGGCATTCTTAGTAGAAGTCCAAACCATTTCCAGTACTATAGTGATGGCGATTTCACCATTAATTTCTCTCTCATTTCTATGTTCCTTTTCTTATTTGTTCTTTTAATTCTCACTATTTCTCTTAAAAATTCCATTTCTAGGGCTTGCATGTCCAATTCTCTCCGCCATGTAATAATGTCAGCAAGTACATTATCTTACAGATCGATATTTTTGTCTTTTCTCAGACTTCCTTGTGCCTTACGAACGTTCTCTGTAAAGCATAATACACGGTGTATTTTTCTATTTATTTCTTCCATTTTACCCTTATTATCGACTATGTTTCCCAAATATTTATAACTGGTAACATACATCTGCAAAGGCACATGCCTCCAGGAAAACAGGTTGTAAGTAATCGTACAATATTATCCATTTTCCCATCTTCTCCTGGCATGATTTATATGTTGGTGTAAATAAATTGTTTATTCCATAAAGGCTCTAAGAAGTCTTAAAATTCTTAGCCGAATATTGCCCTTTTTCCCAGGTCACATCCAGGTCTTGCCTTAACGAAATCCAACTACCACCAAACTATTTCGCTAAACATAACTTCAATGATACACGTACGATCCTAACGTGCGGATTCGCTTTACTTAGACGAAAACAACGAGAGCTAATATTAATTTTAACGTAATTATCTTGTTAGCGGCTAATGTTAGCTTGTTTCCCCGAATCATCCCAACTCGCCGGCAACAACAGCACCGCAAACAGCAGGTACGAAGGCGATATGGAGCTAGATGTAAGCAGATATGCGCTTACACGGTTGGAGTGCGACTCGTAGGGTTCCGCCAAATACATCGAAAACCTTAGCTAGCCGGCTTCTCGGTTCCGTCGGCGCTTTTAAAATAGGGATAATATGTTTCTTCGAGAAAATTACCGCTATGTACGAGTAAGTACATTAATTAGGCATAATGAGGATGGTTAAATGGATCCGTGGATGTAACGTATGTACATAATAAGTAAGTTTGCGCAAGCTTTGTCTGAGGGTTATATTTATGCTAAACTATGCCCCGGAATTAAATTGAAGGTGTTATGGGATTTACGTTGGGATTATCTTCACACTAGGTCTTATAATTAATTTTAGTTGATGTAAGGAAATGGAACGGGGATGACGTACAGCGACAGGGAGGCTTTCGTGTTAGTTCCTTTGGCAGGATTTCGTGCGGAATATTTCTAGAATAATAACAAGTAATATGGCTAACTTCTTTATTGGCGAATTTAACACTGATCTTAAAAAGACTTTAGTGTATTTTTTTGATGACAATTTCGACGGTGTCGAGTTGGCGGATGATGGAAACATTTTGGTATTGACGGCATTAACCTGAAGAAATTAGAAGACTATCGAGCCAGAGCGGAAAATTTTTTTTGAATAGCTTTATAAAAGACATGGCGGTTGATGGAAGCCTTCAGCTGTAATAGAAAGTTCTATCTTCGATACAAAATTAAATTTGCAAAAAAAAAGTAGCCGTTAAGCATAACATTATAGCCTCCATTTTAATAGCAATTAGCTCACCCTTATCGGTTAGCCAACCGAAAAGCCTTTAAAACGTCAAACATCACGTACAACAATCTAATTTCGAAATACAATGTTCCCAGTCTGCCTCCTTTTCCATTCTCCGAACTTCAAACCGTCGTAAGGCGACGATTTCACCACGATTTGGTGTAATAGCGGAATCGTCATTATAATGCCTCCTCCTCTAGAATCGAATCCCTTTTTCCGAAAAAAATACAGAGAAAATCGAGAGAGAACCGTGGAAAATCGACGCTAAAGTTCCACATCGCATTCTCCGATGCTGAATAATGAAATGTTTCCCGGCAAAGTCCCGCCGCTTTTTTACACAAAAGAAACTGCCTCTTTCTCTCCCATATTTATCAAAGAACATCTCTTTTGCGAAGCCTGGGTATATAGAGATGAGGAGCGAACACCGCCGGTATGGGCTCGTTTTCGTCTCCATTGTTGAGGCGGCTGGAAAAATCGGATTAATTTATTGGAAAAGTTTCGTGTTTACCGACCAGCGTCGGTATTGGGTATTTCTTTCTGTTGTATACAGAACGGACTTGACGTGTTTTTTAATTAATTTGAAAAAAAAAAATAGCGCCTTTGATTTTAGTTTTTTTTTTTATGGTATACGGGAAATCAAGCCCTATCTGCGCTTTTGTGTTTGGAACTTATTTATTCTGTAGATTTGGCCAATAATCTGATTATGAGAGAAGACTTTATTTACACAAAGCTTACACCCCGCCATTTTCCTCGTAATTTTTTCTTGTATAAAGGGATCGACATGCTTATAAGCATTATTGTAAACAATTGATTCGAATGTCTTATATTTATTACAGATTAAAAAAAAACTGGACGGCAGTTTTCAATTACATCCGGGAATGTCTTGCGTTGTAAATAATTTTGAGGGTGACTCTCAACAACTAATTCTTCAATTTTGCTCCAGTTCTATGAATATCAATTTTAGAGCAACAAAAACAACTTCATTTGTTCTCTAAAAATTAAAACTATCAATGCAGTTTGCATAATTCTTGTCTTTTGCGCGCCTCTGCCATCTTTAATATTAAGGCCACTTAGACCTAAAATATTCAAAATATTGTTTGTAATACGCCTTTCGAATTAAGATAATCTCATCTCAGGTGGTTCAGTTCAAGTTTCCACATATCTTCCTTGGTAAAAAGTATCTCTTTGTTGAAAATTCTTGGCTTACTTGTTAAAAATCAATATTTTAAATTTACTCAATTCCAAGCTTCTCAATACAACAAACATCTTCAAGTACTTGTTAAGAGGAAACGAACATAAAATAGAAATACTTTCGCCGCCGTTCCCAAGCGATGGACTCGTAACTTCTTTTTTTGATGTATATTGCACTTGTGAACATCCAATTCCGTCCACTCACATTAGTAGCTTTTCGCCGAGACGTTCGCCATTCTGTATTTCTCAACGTTGTGAAGATGAGACGGCGAAGAAGAAATTTACTTTAGCTACCTTCGAAACCTATTTAAGTGCGAATCGTCAAATCACGGTCCTTTTCACGTCATTTAATCTATAGTGTAAAGCGCCCGAGCGACGTTATTCGCTCCCCCGCTCTCGCCATGAGCGCGGCTTACTTCTTTTCGGGGTTAGTCGATCGGAATCCGGGAGACACGTTCTTACACGGATCGAACAGATTTATGGCGTGACGCCGCACCGTCGTCCCTCTCCGCCCGGCGAGGGAGATATTTCCAAAGCGTTAAGAGGCGAGACCTGAATTTAAAATGCTCCAGAGAATACGCGATACAAATATATGGAGCGGATGTTGTGTAGTAAGGACTATTTACACAAACGCGCGTACGAGAAATACAAATACGCGATCTTTTTATCCCGTTGTATTTTGTGATGTACGAGTGAGATAACACGGTTAACAATAAGGAAAGTACATAAATTTAAGTTTAATAACTTTGTAATGAGCAAAGTAAAGCGAAGTTCGCTTGTTACTTTGCAAGGTTTTGGAGACAATAAATTATTAGTTGCTATTAAGGTTGTTTCTACACTAGATTAAAACGCCGAAAGGAAAATAAGATTCGTTTAGGACGTTTATGCTTAGGTGTTAAAGGTAATAATGGCCGGTAGCTACGGAACCCCGCACGCGTTATTCATCCGCAAGGATGTTCTACAACCAATCGTGTTCCGCCACTGCTACGCTAAAAATGTTATCGACTGAAATCGGTTTTGCACAA
>LR736887.1:2788582-2808848 GCA_902654985.2 Oryctes borbonicus
GCACCATAATACAGTCGAATGATTATGATTAAGTCTAAGCTGGGAAATAAACTAGGCGAATGCAATATGATGAATAATCATTTAAGTTGATCTTCAGAAATACTCAAACAATTTTGGAGGGAGGGAGGAGGGTGCATTTTTCTGTTCTACAACCGATAGTGTTCCACCACTGCTACGCTAAAAATGTTATCGACTGAAATCGGTTTTGCACAACCAACCTCTTCAAAAATAATTTTCGCTGGGGGGTGGTCCTTCTGGGTGCGCCTTTACCTGCACCATAATACAGTCGAATGATTATGATTAAGTCTAAGCTGGGAAATAAACTAGGCGAATGCAATATGATGAATAATCATTTAAGTTGATCTTCAGAAATACTCAAATAATTTTTTTTGGGGAGGGGGTGGGAGCATTTTTAATTGCAGCTGTTTTTTCGCACCGCAAAAAGGCGTACTGTTCAAGCGGCAGTTTCCGTTCAGTTCGTGTGGCTTAACGGTTATGAGTTAAATAAATCGATAACTCATTCGATAAATGAAAAATTTTTGTTTCCTATCTGCAATTGACCGTCTTTCTCTACGGTTGATTTTCCCCGCTTACTTCTTTTTAATTTTTGTTTGTTTTGTGGTCGAGTTCTTCCTATATTTACGATCTTTTTTATATGGGAAACGAGTAACCAGAGCTACGAATGTAGTCGTCTTATTGTGAGGATTATTTACTTCTGGCGCGGAGAGCAAATTACGATGTAATTGAAGAACAGGTTTTAGCGCATTAGGGTGGTCAGTTTCACTAACTTGCAATGTTACTGCAGTAGATGGGGCGGCAAAATTATTCGATTAGGAGGCTAAAAACGTGCGCCACGAAAAACATTTTTCCGGTAGCTGTAGCGAGCACATTCGTTTAAATCGCGTAGATTTTCTCCTTGTGCTCTAATAAACAGAGTTGTTCTACTCAACGGCCATATTTCCCTCGTCTATACATTGAGGACGAGGGTGGTTAAAATAAAAGTCATAAATTAAAAACTTTATTTAGTTTAATTGAATAAATTGAACCGATTCAATTTAAGATTAAGAGATTCACTTCGTCTAATTTAGGTGAGATGTACACTGCCGTTCAGAGAAGTTCGGTCGGTTGGTAAAAAACATGAAAAGGTTACAGAAACAAACGAAACTAAAAACAAAATGCAATTTTATTGTATGTACAGGTAAAAAAGACAAAAATAAATAAATAAAAAGTTATTCTTCGGTTATGTTTTGTAAATTGAATTAAAATTCGAGACGAGCGTCGGGGATCAGGTGTTGAATGGTACATTTTTATTCACAGATGGTGCTACAATATTAAATTCGCCGGCTGTCTACAAATTATTTGTTTGACGTTCGGTAAGGAAAAGAAGTTGTTAGCCAATAATAATCACTTGTTTGATGTACCCTGTTCGAGCTGATGAAGAATGATGAGACGTTGCCGATAGTTTCACCTGATTCCATCGATGCCTTCTGGCAAATAAATTGTCGTAAATAATAAATCATTTTCTTGGAAGTTCCTCGCGAATGAACGACTTTTATTGGATTCGATTCATCTGGGAACACTCAGACATAGATTGCTTTTTAAAGAAACTACACGGCCGATTTCTGAACGCCGTTTGTAAAAATTCTCCCCTCACAAAGAGGTAACTTCTCGTGAAGACGATTGTTACTAATTCCTCCACATTTAATAATCGACGGAGGATTATAATTTTGCAGGAAAGGAAGTAGCGAATTCGCAGTATTATCCCAGTTCGGTAACAACGTCATACCATTAATAGCGTAATAGAATCTAATTCCGGGACATTCCGCGAACGCATTCAATTTTAACCTTGCCTGCACGTTAAACTAGACGCGAGAAATTCCGACGGAATCATATTTCCCCGGTTCGCAGCCCCTAATCTTATTAATTATCAAAGCCGAGACCGTTCTAATAGTATCGGGCGCATTAATACATTACGCGACGTCGGATATTAGTCGCAAGTTCGCCAGCCGCTTCCGGCTTTTGCCGCAACTCGTTTCCAACTTCAGCAATATTTCCGACACGATAAAAAGACTATCGAGTCGACGTCAAATTCGCGAAGTTTAGCGGGGATCGAACAATGTATTCGCGCGGAGTGCGGTTCGCTAGTTATAGACTAGAATTCCGGCGGGGTGATTGGAAAATTTTCCAGTAGAACGGGGGTAGTTTCAATATTCGTAATTGTTCTCTTCCATTTAAAATCCGAGGAAGAATATTTGCATAATTCGCACGATGTTTAAGTAGATCGAGGAAAATGTTTGGAGATGGAATTAAAGTATTCTTAATTGGCGGCTTAATTTTCTATTGTTATATGCAGATTTGCCGATTTTCATTTTTAATCCACGTCAATTTTTTGCCATATGAAACAAATCTGTACACTGCCGTTCAGAGAAGTTCCGTCGGTTGGTAAAAAAAAACATGAAAAGGTTACAGAAACAAACGAAACTAAAAACAAAATGCAATTTTGTTGTGTGTACAGGTAAAAAAGACAAAAATAAATAAATATAACCCCTTAGAAAAGAGTGTATGGTTAATATTTTTCTAATTTTATGTATTAATAATTGTATACAGTGTGACATAATAATTTTTTATTGTATGACCGGATTTCACTGAACGGCAGTGTACCTCTGGATTAAATTAAAAACCATACGAACAGCTAACTTGAAAACAAACGTATTGTATGGGATGCGGAGTGTGCCGACACATTGAGTACTTGCTATACTAAGTTACAATCGGTGATTATTTTAAGCATGGGAAACCGACTTCAACGATACAACCATCAACCGAACTATTCCGAAACGAAGATCAGTAATCTACACTTGTTGTACGCTTTTTACGTTCGTCGTAGGTGATTGTCGACCGCTCGACTCTCTCGATTTCCGTCGTTTCTTCTCCTCGTACGCCTGTTACATTATTCATGGGGGGCGGGTGATTCGGCAAGTGTTATTTGTGTGGAAAATGGGACGCGTCTCGTTTGAATATATGGGAGATCTCGTGGAGTAGCGAAGCGTGTCTATTTTTGTGCGTTAAAAATGTTTATTGGGGAATTTTATATCCGTTCAATTTGCCAAGGTTTATTTGGACGAATTACTGGACGAACGGCCGTCATAAATTTTGATGCTTGTTACGTTTCTTTTTGAGCGCCATCCTTCGTAAATTAAATAAATAACGTCTAATATAAACGCTATATTTGGGATTATGATGGATTATTAGATTTTCTGATGTTGTCTATTTTATTATATAAAATATTTAATTTCTCGCAACAACAATGATTTTTTTCACGCGATAAAATTGGCTCGCGTATCGTCGACGTAATAGTAAAGGTGTTGTTTACTGGTCTCACTTATTCGTCTTCTAAAGTCCTCTTTGACCAACACAAGCAATTATCTTGTTTACAATTGATTTAAATCCTTCGAATTTAGTCCGACTTCAGGTGTTCCACAGGGTTCGAATTTGGGTCCATTATTATGCAATCTCTACGTTGATGACTTTTTTATTTCCGTATCTTTCCCTAGTCTAGCTTCTGCAGATGACTTCATCAATAGTTAACCACTTCTAACAGTTCTAACGAAATCTATGTTCTTGGAATTATTTTTTATAGCTGCTGAAGTTTTGGGTCGCACCTTTGCATGCGCACCTTGAGAATATATCTTTTTTTCAAAATATTAAACTCGAATACGCTTCATCTGTTTGATTGAGAAGATTTAGCGGAGATTTCTGAAATTTTTATCCTTCATAGTTGATGGAATTTTCCCCGGCGCGGAGGTTCTCTTCTCGATCAGCATATGGGGACGCACACCGCGACTTCTCGTCGGCTGCATTGTGTTATTGATTGTTCCGAATTGCTTTCTTCCTTAAATTTCTTAATTTCTCGCACATCTGAGCGTTCATCCTCTACTTTCTTCCTTTCCACACCCGGAACAAATTTGTTATCCTCTTCCGCCATCGTTTCTATGCGCCGCGTAACCGAAACATTCTATGAAGTTGTTTTTTTTTTCAATAAAGTTAATATTTTTTGAGTTTCTCTTTAATTATTATTGTTATTTTTATTATCGTACGTATCTTTGCATATTGTTTTCTTGTAACTGGAAACCGTTGAGGACCGTTCAGGAAGCATAAAATATTAAACGGATGGCCAATTGAAGAGAAAAGGAGTTTCCTTTATTCGTATTAACTCAATTTTATTTAGAACTTCATTAAGAGTATGAAAATGGAGATGATTCTTTAATCATCTTGATCCGTCTAAAAGCCTTTTACACTTCCTTTAACATTAAATCACGTACGCTTACCGCTTACCACATTTTACTAAATTTTGTTGGAGGAAGGCATGGAAATTTGCAAAAACAAAAACATTTTAATCAGGGTCGTTAAGTTCCAGACTTTTCTCTCTCTTAACGGTAGCATGATCGGGATCAGTCAACCGTAACGATATTTTATATAAATAGGTTAGTTCTTGGCTTAGTTAGTTAGTTCAGTATTGCTGCTGAAGGTGGTAACTTAGCTACCGAAACGCGCGTACAGTTTCAGTGAAGTGTTTGTGGCAAGGGGTAATAGTGAAATGTTGACTAATCTAAGATCAAGCTTGCTGCTTTAATCATCTCTACTTTTATATTTTTGAAGAAGTTCTAAATAAAGAGCGAAATATTGAGAATAAAGGAGACTCCTTCTTTCTTCAATCCACCACAGACCGAATATCCGTTTAATTTTGTTTGTTTCCTGACGTTGTACGGTTGTAGTATTATTTATTTTTTTTTCTAACTTCTCAAACGAAATGATTTCAAATTCCTTTTACAAACAGTAAAACGAGAAGAAAACGCGTCGTAACGCAACCAGACAACATGCTGGAAATTCACGCTCGAACGTGCAAAAACACCAACTACATGACCACGAAAAACAGCCGCAGATTGAACTGGTTCACCGGCATGCATAAAAAGGCGTCGGAACAAGGTTTATGGGATAAAGGGGAGACCTACAGCAGGTGATTTCTTTCCGCCTGGCGTAAATCCTCCACTCTTTCACTATGTCTTACCTTCTAACCTTCATTCTGCGTTGTGTAGAGTCGGGTAATTGATTTCGGCCACATCTTCCGCTTCGACGAGGTTAGTCCGGAGACCCCTGCGAGTATTTATCAACGTTTAAGGAACGTTTTTTCGGGAGTTCGGGAAGTATTTCGCTACTTTCTTTACGGGAAAATGTCGACAGTCCGCAAAATTAATTTGGTACATGTTTTTAGGCATGTTATTCGGCAATTTTTAGAGTAGCGGGTTGTTGTTAAATAAGAGGAAGAATTGGGGATGAAAATGGTGTGCAAAATTTGCTTATTTAGACTTTGTATCGTCTCCTAGCGAGATTTTGTACCATTGGCACAAAGAGTAAAGCATGAAAATGGTTAAAAGGCAACTTAAGCGAAAGATTGTAGATAATTCAGCTAGACAATTAAAAATCTGAAGCACATTAGCTTCCATTGGGAAGTCCGCAAGGCTCTATCTCAGGACCACTCTTATTTCTCGTATATGTTAATGACATTACCAGTATCTGGATGTTTTCCTTGTTAAGTCTGGAGTCTCTAGCTTATTCCTGAAATAGAGCTGCAATGCTAGAGATAACGGAGCGCAGATTATCATATTTTTGGGGCAGTAGCTAAATATAGTATCGGAAAACTCTAATCTTGACTCCTGCTCGAAATTAAAACGAAACGCAAACATGCACTTCCCGAAAGTTATGCAATTACCTCTTAAATAGAGTATCGGATGGGAAAAAACTTTTCTAATCGATGCTTTGTTACGCGGAGCAAAACAAATTACATTTTCCGACGCTCACTCGATCCGATGCTCCGCTCAACGGGCTCAACTGGGACGGCACAAAGTTTAATTGAGTGTGACCGTGTCACGTCCCGCTGTTACAGGTTTGAATACACCTTACCGGAATCACTTTCCGCTGAATACGTTAGAATATCTCATGAGCGTGCTGTAGGGTTATACGAATTGTTTGAGTTAAGCTTAGCCGTTATTTCATCCTTTACTTTAACAGTTTTATTATAATGATTTTGAAATTATTTTTAACGATAGCATTTATTAACTTCCAACCAATAATAACTTACAAAACGATTTCTGTTTAAAAATATTTATTGTTCTTCAAATAAAATTACTTAATTTATGCAAATGGTTTTAGATTACGAGATTCTTTCTAGGTTATAACATTACGCTAGGGTTTACCGTCTAATGTCAAAGCGAAGTGTCATCGTTACATATCTGCAACCTTGAAATGTGGACGTTTCCCTATTAAGTTGACGATTCATTTGTTTTGGGAAAATATTATTAGCACTAAATACAAAGCACAGAGATAATTAATGTTCAAAATATCATCCTTCAGGAACATTATTTTTTTTCTCATCGACAAGTTCTTGTTACATCCTGTTAGAAGAGAGAATCTAGGGCGAAGACGAGTTGTTCTCATTTTCTCGGGATTATCATTGCTTCGAGATGTATAAGCCATCGCTGCGTCATTATAGGCGCCGGTAGAACATTAAATTCTTTAAGAGAAAGCAACCACCGCGGAAATCTCCAACTACTTTAGCCTTATTTCTCTTTTGGTTGTTCTTGATAGGCATTTTATTAATTCCAAATCGTACGACAGACCGTTCAAGTCAATTCAAGGAAATGTTAAGCGTTAGCGGTTGCGACGACCGAATAATCGAGTGAGGTTCGCGAAGTCGACCTCGGGAGGTTAATTGGACCGCTTTTCAGACAATAACCATCCATAACGTTCATCATCAAAATGCTAATCGTTCGACAACGATCCGAGTGTCTAGGTCGGCGGTATAACAGCTGACTGCTTGAGAATAAGAGGAAACCACTGCGCGGTCTCGAGATGGCGTATAGCTATCTGGATTGTGTAGGTGCTTTAACTTTAAGATGATGTTTGTTCGGTATTGATTTTGAATGGAATAATTGGAGCAAATTTACGGTATTATCTAGATTGGTATGATAGATACAGTTTTACCTGAAAAAGTGTTTGTTTTTATTCAATTTTTTCGATTAATTTTAACAAATTTTCGTAACAAATTTAATCTAATTTTTTTTAAGTTTTCCCAAAGCAGTGAATTCAGGTAAACTTCGTTTGGTGAATACTCTATCCGTACTAGAGAAAAAGATATATTTGTATCTCGTTGGCGATGGTAGATAACAAGCATTGCCTTAGTAATGCTACATTTATAACGAGGCAAGCTGTTGCTGCGTAGGATGCGTAGAATCTGCTCTTAAAAAGTATAAATTGGATAAAATTCAAGGCAACTGCATTTTTTTATGTTAGAAAAAAACTCTAACCGGTGACGGATTGAGAATGAGGATTTCATGTAACCTCGAAGCGATCGTCCCGGATTAATTAATTTATTAAACTTGTGTCATGCCGATTCTTTTGTGTTGTTTGTCTTACTACGCCACAGTCCTTGTTATCATTATTTATCAATGCAGAAGATATTCCATTTGGATAATTTTGAACCACGAGAGTAGCTGGGTTTCACTGAATAAATATTTTATTCTTTTTTTCTGTCGGCTGTAGTTTGCTTTATTTACAAAATTCAGCCTATTTTCAGCTTTAGAAACAAGCTGACCAATTTCCTTCCTGATTTATGTTTGATGAACTTTGACTCGATGTTAGCTAACGGGAAATCCTCTTGTGGCGTATTAAAAATTCAGAACACGTTCAGGAACAATTATCAGCAGTTCTCTGCAGTTCGTACATTAAGTGTCCGTATGTTTTCAATAACTTTCGTGAAGCCATCGCAATGTTACCACTACCACTAAATAAATTTGTATTGTATTCGTTTGTTTCTATATTTCTTTATCGTTGTTAATCCAACCATTCTCGGTGCATTTGTGAGCTAATTTCGTACCATTTCATCGCAATAATTAGTCAATCTACGCGTCTCTAGAAACTCGAACGGAGGCGAGATTGCTCCTTTCTAAAACCTCGTCCTTCTCGGCGAGATCCATCGCGGCGCGATTGTGTCTGCCTGCTCGACTTTAGATATATAGACTTTGCGAACTTGTCAATCCGCGATTCGGAAGTTTGGGCGCTAAACTTTATATTCCAGCGCAGCAGAGACGGCGTCGTCGTGCCCCGAAGGGAAGTCGACATCGATGCGACACCATTATGTGCCTCTTCTTTCTCGACATTATCGCACGAACTTTCCGACAAAAGGCCCTAAGATTCAATTAGGTATCTTTCGCCTATGTACGCTCTCGGATATTTTGCTTCGTTCGAGGGGAGTCGGACGGAAGCGTTGGGAAGATGAGTTTGGAAGTGTAATGTGCGGTGCGCGTTTGTAAAACTTGTAATATGAATATCGTATTTCGTAAAATAACAGATCGCGTTCGTAGTTTAAGGCCGCAATTTAATGTTTGCTTTTGGAAAAGTTAAATCAAATTATTTTGATTAATTAATTTTATGTTAATTTACAATAATTACTTGGTGTTGATCTTTCCCAACAATCACTTTTTCCTTCGTTGCCAGAAAATCGTCCGATACAGACTTAGTTTCGAGGTCTTAGTGAAATATTTGCAATGCCAGGATAGAATTTTTTTTCTCGAACAAGATTGTAGCATACGAGGAAGTAGATCTTGAACAAAAGGATGTCGCAATCAAAAATGTTTATATCAGAAATTTGTAGCGATAATGGGCCATTAATTCGGATCACCCCGTATAACTTTTATTCTCGTATAATTTTAATAAAATAGGTTGACGCTCTGTAATGGCCAAAAAATGAATAACGCTTGCTTTCTAGGTAATTATTTGAGGAATTTAAAGGCTTGTCAGTGCAGATTTTTGCCTTGGCAGTTACTTATTGATAACGAAGTTAGCGGCACAAGTTCGATGCTGCATTCCGATGCAACTTTGCAATATTTAGAAAAGCTTTTGCTAGATAAT
This sequence comes from Oryctes borbonicus, assembly GCA_902654985.2. Lineage (NCBI taxonomy): Eukaryota > Metazoa > Arthropoda > Insecta > Coleoptera > Scarabaeidae > Oryctes > Oryctes borbonicus. Next base: position 2,797,547 of record LR736887.1, read on the forward strand.
CATATGGATGGTTTCTTCGGTAACGGTTTGCAGGAAACAATATTTCTTCGAGATAACAACTACTTTTCATCAATAAATTGGCAGCAATAGGTAAAGGTCTATTTCTTGGCTAACTTCTTTGTGGGTAAATTTGAAACTCATCTTGGGAATTTAATCAGATGAATCGATGACATATTTTGAATTTTCAACACTGCCAAAAGCTTAACAGCAGATTGCTTGGAAAACTTGCTTTTGCACAGAAAGACAACAGACTTCCTCTTCTTCATATGTTAGTGATAAGAAACCTATTAGTAAAAGTTTCAAAAAAAGCTCAGAGAAATCATCAAAATTGCAAACTTTAGCATTGCCGTTGGAAAATGGAATAATAGAATAAGAAATTTTAAAATGCGAGGACAACAGAAAGTGTTGACAGAAGTATATTAAATTACTTCTTCTTCGTCCAAGTTGTACGAAAGCTGTACAAAAGTGGTTTTCTCTAAAATATCAGAATTATTTTCTCATCAAGTAATGAATTTAAACATTTTAGGGCACCCCGAAGACCAAGTAGGTAACATGAATAAATCAAAAGATCAATTAGAGTTAAGTCCAAAGAAAACCTGGTTTATCTCAAATTCAGAAAATTCAGCAAGTCTAGTGTCGCCGTACACATGCTTCAAAAATCATAACGTCGATAAAATAAAGTTAATTAAAAACGAAACACCATCAATTAAATTGTTACTAAAGCATGGAGAAATCTTCGTCCATACGATGATGATTCAACGTTTTTTTCCTTTTTTCCCCCACATTTACTTCATTTATATCTCTAAGATACATTACATCATCTCTACGGACGACTAAAAACACACAGCTCTAAATAAAACGTACATATTCAGTTACGTACTTCGATTTTGACCACTTTTCAGTACCCTAAATCGATTACGCCGCATCGGAGAGCTCGTCAAACGGCGAAAAATCGCTGCAGCCATTCGTAGAGGGCAATATTGACTTTGAACTCGTTGCCAACTCAAAATTTGATTTCCAGTTTCAATTAACGTTTGGACCGATCGCTGGTAAGAGGCGGAAGGGCGTCGCGGAGGGAGGGGAACGCGGGCGATGAAATGATACGTCGAAAAAAAGAGGAAATCGCGAAATCAAAGGAAGGAAACGACGGGCTTGCGGGCGATGGGATGGGGACGTTTTAGAAAAGTCAGCTTCGGTAAAATTGAGTTCTTTCGGATGGGGAGGGACGAAGACGAAGGAAAGAATGGAATGTTGGAAATAAAGGAGAAAAGCTAATTTGGGGTATTAAAGGAGATTATGCTTTTTTCGGACCAATCGCTGTGCAGAGTAAGAATCTCTGCTGAGAGAAAGGACGATGTTTAACTAACAGTTTTGGGATTTTCGGTTTTTACGTAAGGATTTCAGCAATGGAAGATTCGGAGAAGAAATAACTTATTTGCGCCGTTATCTTCTCTTCGTTGCGGGATTGAATAAAGATTTTTTAATCATTGTTCGAACATGACGGTCAACATTATCTAAGAAAATATCAGAATTAATTACAAGTGTAAATGTTATCGGAATGGGGCGTAGAGAAGGGAGATTAGAAGAGCATTGCTGGAAAAGGAAGCGTTATTCTGAAGACCTCAGTATATAATTAATGAAAGTGGCTTTATTTTATTTCTTTGAATCACAAGTTTTTCTACAGGAAGCTGACGTAACAAGCACTAACCTGAATAAATTAGTTTTACTTTTGTAATTATTAAGCATTGCAAACATCAAGCTCAAACTGAACTCGAATTTAAAGGCGTGATTATTCTTTCTTTATTTTCAATGAATATAGTGTTGGCGCTTCGATGCTTCATGGGCGTAGGTCTTCATGAATCTTGACGTCCGCCCTTTGCTGAATTAAAAATTCTTCCGCTAGCCTCTTATTCGCAGACATACTTCACGGACTTGTATTTACGTACCCAGCAATGTAGCACATTTGAATACCCGTTCCTGTCATGGTTATCCAGTGAGGAATCCTTCTGTTATGCCAAAAAAAAAAAAAATAATTTAAGCCTCCTTGAAAACCGCCCTTATTTTTTGGGGGTGTTCACTTTGAACCCCGTTCTATGGATAACTTCCTTATTTCTAAAGATACAACGATGCTCTTGTTCAAGGCGTGCCATGACATGTAGGCAACGTTTCTCGGTGAGGAAAATTTTAGAAAAAAACGCCTTTTCAACTGTTGTTCAACATCCTCAAAAACAAAAATTGTTTCAAACACGAATACACACCTAGTTTGTCAAAAAAAAAAAAGAAATCGTTGTGTAAATTCATTTCATTCCTTAAGCAGTCCCCTTTATGAGGCTTCCATTAATCCTCAACGTTGGCGGATCGTACCTGCGACTTTTTCCCCCGATCCGTCGCGAAAGCTTCCATCGTTCCCATTCACGGTCCTAAGCTTCCAGACGGCTTGGCGCGTCCGTAAGTAGGTCCCGCGCCGTCCATATAGTCACGTACTACATACTACACGCGCACAACCCGTACGAAAGCCGGCAGGGCCCTCTAGCGTTGCTCTCGCCGAGTTTATTGATTTAGGCGGGACTTGTTTGTCGTCGATTTCGTCTCGGACGGTTTCCGAGAGTTTCCGCTTTCGAAAAGCGTGCTTCGGTCGGTCAGCTTTCGCCCTATATGTCGCTGTTGTACAAACAAATTAACGAAAATGAAACGGGACGTTCGGGTGGACCACGGAAGGGGCGGGGGAACGTTTTTGAAACGGACGGATATTGGGTATATGAAGTTGGGAGTTTATAAAATGTTATATACTGGCGTTCAAAGGAAAAACACGCGTTTGAATATTTTAATTAGGTGCTTTTTCTGTCGTAGTAATAAGAGAAATTGTAGAAAATAATTCATAATTTATTTGGTGGGAAGTAAGGTCTGTTAATTTAAAAAAATCGCGGTTTCTAAGAAGAGAAAAACCGGCTTTATATAGTATCATACGTAATGGTATTGTTACTAACCGAACTAACAATAAACCATTTTATCAAGGTTTTCCAAATGACCAAACCAAAGACAATTCAACAAAAGAAAATAAAATAATCAATAAAATTTTAATAATATTGAATAATGAGGGCGATCCTTCTGGGTGCGCCTGAACTTGCTCTACGAGCTTTACCTTGATTTGCAATCTAGAGGTTAACGCCGTAATACAATCCAATGATTACTATTAAGCTACACACGCAGTTTACTCTTTTGGGCGGACACGTTTCAACTTGTAAAGAAAAAGTAGATTGCTGATCACTTCAATCACTTGATCCACTAAAAAGTTGGTCAACTCTATTAAAACAAAGGTTCGTTCAACTTTCGTTGTCGACTATAATCGGTCAATTAAACTTGATGCGTGAGAATGCCCCTTTAGGTTCAATATTTTTGGCCAAAGAAGGAAGGTACGTGAAGTTTTTGCCAATTTGTGGTCTCCACCGGGTCTTGCAGAGAAACCTACAGGACGTAATTCTTCCTTGAAGTTTGCCCCAAATTTCCACAATAACTTCTAAGCAACTAAAGATGGAAAAAAGTTTCGATAGCGAATTTGCACTATTTAAAGAATTGTTTCGGTTGGAGTTGGTCTGGGTAACACCCTATATATAAAGATCAATATATAGGGTGTTACAATAGAGACGGAGCAACATGTGCTACGCTAATTTCAGAAAACGGTATTACTTTCAACAACATCAGCATGTGGAATTGATTTGATTAACCTTCTGGATAAATCTTCGAAGTACATTCTTCTTTTCGAAACATCCTGTATGTCATATTTAATTATCTCTTTTCAGTTTGCAAATGCCACCTTATGACATCAGTTTTTTGGAAACGCTGAAAATCCAAAAGAGTTATCTTATTCCTCCATAACGATTGTTAAAATTATGAACAATGGCACGTTGTAAAAATATGAGAACTCCATATGAGATTTCCATGATTGTCAACTGTTTGCAAAACAAAGAAAGAATCAACCAGAATCCTTGTTTCAATTCAATTGTTTGATACGCTGCTTATTGAGTAGCGGTCTCGAACAGTGAGAGATGTTTGCATATTGTCGATTAGATGTTTCCAAATATTGGCAAGAGGGTTACTTTATTAGCTTATCGAACTGTTTGATCATCGAGATAGATTCGCTGGTCTTGCGGTTGAAATTGTATATAAAGATTTATATAATATGGCGCTTTCGTCAATGGTTAGTTGATGTCTAGCTATGTCTGGCTAAAGCCGGCTAAGAGGTCAGTCTTGAGAGATTCTTCGCCTCAATAAGCAATATTCTGACTGTAGAAGTAGGATGTGAAGGCTTTCCTCTTTTTTTAACGTCGTGATTTATAAGAAATTTTGCAAGTATTAATTAGCACTCAAACGGTTCTGTACATTGAAGCAATCTCCTAGACCAGGAGCCAACATAAGAATTCCGTTTTTCCCTCTTAACTTGTTGAGGTAGAAATTATTCCGTTGGAGCTATGCTGCTAGATAAAGCAGCTGCTTTCTGTATGAGTGTAACCGTAGCCCTTTTCTGTTTAATACGGTTTGCTAGAACAGCGTCTTCTCTACCGATTAAAATATTTTCACATGTAACCAGATCTATAAGGACGCGCAAAATTATAAAAACAAAGTCCATTCTTTTTTTTCTATGTTAGAGAAACGATTTTTTTTTTTATCTTTAAACGGCTAAACGCGTAACATATTCTAGATATTTCGCAAACTCCAAAAAGCATTTTCCCCAAATCCCTCAAAAGAAATAAGAACAGGAAAAGCAAGAAGAACAAAGGGATCTCCGCCTTCTTTAAAATAACGAACATGATTTTGTTCATCTGTTATTTATTCTTGTTATTCGACAAATCTTTCTTCACAGGAACGAAGCCTAGATACGCTTGTGCCTGTAAAAATAACGAAAATATCCATTATTCTAGTCATAAGCGGATTATGGAGCTATATTTCTTTCTCGTCCGTAAGCTATGTATGTGCTATACATGGATATTGTTATATATATGTATATATACATATTTAGCAAAGGTATATAAGCGGGTTCACATGTTTCTTGTTGTTTTTGGCTTTGTTGTTGCAAAATTGAAGGGGAGTCGATCGTATACGGATTAAGTATGGGGAATTCAATAGAGGATCGTATTTTCTTTCTGGACAAGATTATTAACCTAACGGACGAAAGATTTCGACCAAAAAATAATATTGAAGATATAAAAACTTATAAAGATAAAAATATTTTCCCTCATTTTAAGGAGGATTTCGTCAGAGTTAAAAAAATTTAACATTTCAACGTCGAAAGAAGACGTTCAAAACAAAAAATGACCTTCCTTACTACAAACGATTTTATACGACGCTCTTTGACATCGCGACGTTTCGTCCGACGCATAGACGTTCATCCTCAACATCGCGTTTTCCCCTCCTACAAAATTTCGCCGTTATCATCGTACATACGCGGATGTAGATGCGTTAGACGCTACGGAAAGGTAGCGGGGTGGGAGGAATACGCGACGTCACGTCACGAATCGATGTTGTCGACGCGTACCGATAGGAGGCGCTCGCGTGGTCGCCATGACGACGCGAGGTCGCCTATAGTCGGGAGCATGTTGCCTGGTTACCTGGCCGCTCTCTCGTGAGATATCAAAAGCGCCTAAAAAAAAAAGTACCCAGGTGAAAGGGATCGAGAGGGGGGAACGCTGAAAGCATAAGAGAAGGGGGAGGGAGAGCTAAAACAGCACGAAATACGCAGGTGGCAGAGCGATGTTTAGAAGGGAAAGCGAGGAAATGGGGAAATTGAAGAGAGCGCTGGAAGAGGAGAAAGAATAGGTGAAATAGGGTGTGGGTGGGGGGAATTTGGGGCAGTCGGGAGTCGTATTAGGTAGGCATACGCGAATTCATTTTTCTCCGCATTAATTTTTTCATGTTTTTCGCTTTCTATGGCGGAGAACCGTCTCGAATATCACGATGTCGTAATTGGAGAGTATAAAGGATGCTAACAATGTTCTACTGCTTACGGGCGGGCGGAGAGAGGGGGAAATACCGAGAAAAAAGGAGAGAATAATAAATGAGGAAAAAGGAATGGAAAATTATATTGTGAGGTCATTATTGCGATTAATAAACCTATCAATTTAAAAAATTTGGAGAAGCATAACGTTCAAGGAAATCTCCCCGGAAACCTTCAAAGTGCTGTATTTTTTTTGTAATGCAAATTTAAAAATTAATTCGAAAAAACCAAAAGAAAGAATTTTTGGGTATCTTCTTTTTAAAAATTAAAAACAATAAATTCTTTTTAAACTTGCTTGCTTAAAAGCTTGATTCTAATTATTGAGCTTGAAGAAAATAATTTTTCAATTGGAATAAATTAAAATGCAACTCTTGATAAATTAGAAAAAAATTACGAGTTTAAGCACTGTATTCAACATCCTAGAATAAGCAAAAAAAAAAAGATAAAGAGTAACAGAGAAATAAGAAAATTTACAAGTAACGTGTATTTCTGCATTACAAAGGAAAAGGAAGAAGTTTTCTTCTTTTGATCAAATTCGAAATTTCGTAAATTCTCTCATTTGTGTGTCGACATTAAGGATTGATCTATAATGTATCCATTAAATTATTGTAACGCCTGATTAGAAAATAATAATCGAATTTGGCATTTTTTGTTTTAATTAGGGATTACGAACAGGTTAGAACAGTTGAATTAAATCTTCTAATTAAACTAGTTACAAGGTATCTCGAGTATTGAAACTTTCTCCTAAAACAATATCGGTATGTGAACATAGGTGTACTTTATATACACTCGGATACGGTTTGAATATAGAGACATGTTGTTCATCCAAGCGGGAGCATCTTCTTTGACGTTATGGGCCTTCAGTGTTCAAGCTTGGACGAACCCTTCGCATTGCCGTAAAATAGACAGCTTTAGGCCTAAACTGGGAAGATGAAATAAGATTTTCCACCCCTCAACCATTCCTCCTCAACCCCTCTTTACGCAAACTCCGATCCACAGCGTCTTCTTGGAGCCAGCATGAGCCGCGCTTCGATGCCAGTTCAGCGAATTGTATTAATACCTCTCTCCGAATTTGGCCTTTAATTATATTTAATACCCCGACGATGAGTTCTGTAATTAACGCTAATTAGCGGATTGATACACTGCAAAGAGTGTTTGTTACAGAGTCGAAGATATCTTTGAGGAATTATCTCAGAAATAATATAGAGGCGTCGATTTTTGATAATTGTTTTGTTTCGGTGTTTGCGCCAGGGATTTATTTAATAAGCATGGAAGTAATTTATAATCGCGTGAAAGCGATGAGTTGTAGTTCAATCTCCTTGTTTAGCATTAGTTTATTCAAGCGCGATGTCTTTTCTTGTAATAAGGCTTATGTAACCGATAGCACTGTTACTGATTGATATTTTGTGAGGTGGATCTTATTAAAGTAAACCGAACTGCAAAAATTAATGCAGAAGATGGTCCAAAAATGTTGGCCACGTGCGATTAGAAGGATGTAAAGCCAGAAAAAAACAAACAGGCTCACGGACACTCTTCAAAAACACAACTGGAGGCTAAAATAAAAGAAGCGTGGAAAATTATTGCGGTAGACAATTCTTAAATAACTCTAGCAGCACAGTTAGTCGGGTGACGTCGTACTATCGGCAGTATCCGTAGAGTGTCAGTAAATCCAACAAAACCAATTGTACATCTCCAACATTGGGTATCGATTGGCTCTAGGTCGGCAAGCGTTAGTCGAAACTATGCTTAGCAGTAAACACTTGAGTGACATAAGCAAGTCGATCTTGAACCAAGTCGGCGCAGCATCGGTGAAGATCAGTTTCTAATCGTTGTCGGCAGACGACAGTGAGCCAATTTTCAGGGAATGTTCGTTAAAGGTCGATACACGACAAAAGCAGATAGTTCGTCCAAATATCAGGTAAGTTTGTGAGAACGTTGCGAAGCACTGTTCGGCCAAAAGTATAAAATGTTTAGACTTTCACGTAATGCCGACATCTTTGCCAACTTCGAGCCAAGTGATCCGTGATTGGAGGCCAACGTTGCGCCAACCATCTGTGTTACTAGTTAAGAGCCAATTTACAAAAAAAGGGGCGAAATCTAGCCCGATAGTGCTTGAAAATGGAGATAATCGTTCATGATCAAGTCTCTTTGCTACAGTTCAAGAATATCGGCACTGTAATTTTGCCCGTATCAATTGTTTTTAGAAAATCGTATATAAGGCAAGGCAAAGCCGTGAAACAACTGTATCCAGAGCGAAAACCACGTTGAAATTTCTTGATCAACAGTATTAAAACGCAACTATAACCCGAGGATTTTTTTCAAAAACTTTGTTTAAATCCGGCTGGATACTAATTGTAAGTCCTTATTCTCTGTAATTTTGAAAGTGGAATAATTAGAGAACATTTCCACTTAGGATAAACCGAATTCTCTATACAGTAATTAGAGATATGGATGATATAGTCAATTAGCGAGGGAACGCGGAAGTTTAGAACTTATATCTACATTCAATCCATCGGTGCCTCTTGAAAGTTTGTAATGTTGGAATAATATTTGAACCAAAGATTTTTCTGAGCGATAACTTCTTACTGCAATAAATTATTTTCGCTCCGAAACAGTATCAACTTGGCGATGTGTTAGTTAAACAACTTTGTTCGTTGATACATTAATTAGATTATCGGACTTCCGGCGGGAATCAATGTTGGCAATAAGCGAATTACACAGATATGTGGCTAACGGCACGATACATCATTATCTCTTCGATTAGAGAAAAGTTTCGACATATGGCGTCCCTAAAAGGCCTAGCTAACCTTATTAATCCCCTATTATCTTTATTCGACAGTTTCTCTACTTCGCTACTACGACGATTTACCGGATTGGAATTTAATAATTAATGCCGACGCCAAATTGGGAATGGAAGTTGACACGTTACCGGAACGCCAGAAGGGTATGGTAGTAGTTGGGGATGACGCCGGCAAGTAGGTCGCCTAATTGACATCGTGATACCCAAAACGTGATCTCCCCACTTCGACCGAAACTCTGACGTTTCTCCCCGACGAAAAGTTACCGCAAAAAATGATTTATAACCTACACGCTTTAATTCAACGAGTTTTCGCTTCGTCGAAGCGGCGGAATAACAACGGTTTGTTGTTCGGCGCTTTGTGTCGGGGGATTTACGCGGAAAAATGAGAAAAAATTGGATTTCGAGTTGTTGTTTTCCGCTGGAAAACACCGATCTAGTTTCATTAAAACTTTGTTTTAACGAAACTAATCCGGAACCTCCATCCAATACACTGCAATTCTTGTTTGTAATACCTTGAGATAGGCGCGCAACAAAAATGCCTTTAATGAAATTACCAGCAGTAGCACAATTGGTTGGTTGGTTGACGATTAGCCACAACACCATTGGTACTTTTCTAACATTGGGTGTCGATTGGCTCTAGGTCGGCAAAATCGGTTAAGCATCGGTCGACAATCGGAAAATGATAATCAAGCTACTCCTTGAATGACAAAAGCAAGTCGATACTGAACCAATTTAATCGATGCAGCGTTGGTTGAAGATCAGTTGCCAAGTGTTGTAAAACTTTAGGGAAAATTCGGTGCACGATAAAAGTAGATAGTTCGCCTAAAGATCAAGAGCGAGAATGTTGCCAGGCAATGTTCGGCCGAAAATGTTCACACTTTCATGTAATGGCGACATCGCCGCCAACGTCGAGCCAAGCGCTCTGCGATCGGGAGCCAACGTTGCGCCAACCGCCTGCGAGAAATTCATTAAAATCGAATGTCACAACTTACTTTTACATATCTTTAATTTAATGTAAAACAATCCTCGGGGGACTCTTTGAAAAAAACCGACAGTGTAATCAGCGGAACGTCAAGACTAAGCTCAACGACGCGGTAAAATCTGGAGGATTGTTCTACAGTATAGGACGGCCGTGATTGTCTATACACAACTCCTTAATTTAATGGCTCGCAAAAAAAGTTATCTGGTTATTAGAAACTGTAGAACGTAATTCTTATGAGAAGAGGGACCATAACACTGCCGTCATTTAACGTCTTCTTCGCTTGGAAATTTATAAAATCTGAAGCGTTTCAGCCCAACGCCAATAACCTGCATTATCTTAAAGTTGGAGGGAGAGTGTTGGGAAAATTGTTTTAAAATTCAGGAGGGTTGGGTCTAATTGTATTGATAATGACAATGACATTGTAAATGGTAAATGTTGTTAATAAAATATAACCATATGGTGCGAACTTTATCAATGGAATTGTATAAAAAGTTGAAGTTAAACACTGTTCCTTTCTCTGAATATGGACGCGTGTTTTCTAATCGAAGAAACCATTTTAATCTTAACCCAACAATCTGTCCGTTTCACACTTTCACGACGTTGTAGCTACGCTATAAGTTGTTACAATTTCAAGCGAAGCGTCAAGCACGCAAACAAGTAATCATATCATTGCGTCCGATCGGGGTCGTCGAAATTCACGTTCGTAAACGTGTATGTTATCACGACGACTATTTCAGAGCTAGCCAGACGTATCTGCTATCTATCGCGTTACGCGACGAAATAAAAAAAGTTAGACGGAGAAGAGAAAAAAACTGTCATATTACGATTGGATTTTAAATAGAAGCGAACCTCGATTGTCGGCTTGTTTCCGCTTGGCGAGAGGAAATTGAATTTCTCCCCGTGTGCCTTTGATTTACCGTGTATACGCGCGCGGAGATAAAAACGGGACGTTGCTTGGGTAGGAGCGGAATGTCGTATTAAGTTACGGTCCATTAGATAATTGAATGGAAAGAAATAGAGTTAATGTATAGATACGGAGAGTCGGAATGATAGAAAATGGCTTCGTATGGAGACGTTAAAATAAATGTCCCGATTCCGCGTAGTACGTCAAAATAATTCGATAGCTATTATTTTTGAATTTGATATATTGATCATAGTTGCGTAAGTTTGACATCGTGATGCACCACTCTTCATGTAAGGATCTTTTTTTTTGCAGCACAAACACAAACGCTGAATCCCTAGGGGGGATCTATCCTCCTATTAGAACCCCATTCAAACGAATCTTCTCGATCCTCAAGCTTCTGCTTAGGTCCGACAGGTTTGTCAGGTATTGCATTTCGACTAATTTTTAATGTGATTTGTTCGACATATGCATCTGGGCGTGGTTTATCAAATTTCTTTATATTGGTGGAGGTGCTTTTACGATTTAACATGGTTTTGGAAATATCGAAACTCTCACTTGGCGCATTTAGTTCCATGTTTGGAAATCTGCTGATTGCATTTGGTTTCTTCTCCAACATCAGTTTGG
>LR736887.1:2818420-2841338 GCA_902654985.2 Oryctes borbonicus
CTTATCATGAAGTTGTTGGTTGGAGACATATAGAAAAATTAAGAAAAGTATGAAAAAAATATTTGGAAATTCCGACCATTTGATGATTTCAAAAATGTTTTAAAATGTTTATTTTGATGAGTGCAGTTTGACCTGCTGATTACAGGGATTACGATCATTTTGAGCTGTCTTCAATGGTTTTTGAGAAATTTGAGTTTGAATGTCATCATTTTGTAACAAATTTAGATACATTGTAAATCCATTGTCGCATGTTCAATAGTACCTGCCATAAGTATTTGCCGCAGAAATTAACATCATGAACTTTGAAAATAACAACGTAACATAACCAAGAAAAACAATGATCTAATTAAAAAAAATAAAACTATAAAGTACTTTGCTCTAAAGAAGTTGTTGGAATTAAGGATTTTTCAAAAACCCACCAAAATGAAAAATCGAAGGGAACCATCAGCTGGCCATGGTACAGATCCTTCACGACCAATCCGCCTATTTCCAAATCGTCTTTGCAAAAATTCCCTTGGCCTTCGAGAAAAGTTAATAATGTTCAATGGAACGCTTCTTAACAAAGCGCTCAGTTCATTTTCAAAAAAAAGAAATGCGATATGATTCGCATATGGATCGACCGGGCAATTAAATTGGACCAATTAGGTAATTGTCGATTATACCTGCCCATACATTAATAGAAGAGCCGAGGACTGGAGAACTTGTCTAACTAACACGGTTAACTTCCCGTACAATTGAGCTTATTCTTCTGGTGCTTATCTTCTACTATTTGCGAAACAGCTTTCTCATTTGTGTTCGATGAGTTTTGGCGATTCGCAGCATGGTAAAGTGACGTGGTATCTGGGGTGTTGAACGCTGGATAGCGCAGACATCTCTTTGCAATTTGAATTTTTCATTTGTGGTTTATATTTCCGCAAAAATCATGGCTGCAGTAATTAACTTTTTTATCTGTTTTCAGGCCCTGTCCTTGACGATGATGTTCTCGCTCTCATCCACAGAATGGAGGACGAAATGACCTTCGTTGAAATCAAAGCTTCTGATGGTGATAACGTCTTGATAAGTACACCTGCATTCGCTCTGAAGGTGATTTTGGGCCAGCCTTGTACACAGGAGTTCTTTCCAGGCGTCTTTGTTAGGGTTAGATATAGAAAGCTTATTTGTTGTTAATGCGACTGTTGTCAATTGTCTTGCGCAGGATAATTGTTTTATTTTGTCAATTTCAGTGCACAAGTGCATTTGCTGGTAACGTCTTAACAATCGGATTATGCCTATCTTGCCAGCCTGCTCCTGAGGAAATAAGAGACTTTACCTTCACCGACAACACTTTAACGGTGGTTAGTATTCCATTATAGAGGCCGATCAAAATTAACAGGCCACTATTGCTAGCTTAATTAAATTGGCAAATTAGTAGAACTTCTACTATATAACGTATTTTTGTAAAAAATAAAAATTTCCTATTTTTTTTTTCAACATTTTAGACAAACGTAAAAAAGGTGGGTACCCACATTTTTTCTGCAACTTAAACAAAGTTGACTGCGGTGAACTTTCGGCTTCGGTCTTACCAACCCAAAACGCAGAAAAGGACCCAAAACGCAATATATAATCCTTTCAAAGTACATCGCATTAGAGGTAAGCAGAGACGGAGTGCAATTAAATTACCAAAGTATACCATGCAGAAAAACAGGGCAAAATGTTGTCTTATGACGCCATTGTTTTACACGAAAAACTGTCGAGTTACGTTTGGTAAGATAGACGGGGTACGCCAAAAAACCGTTGAAAGTTACAATGAACCTTTCCATTAGAAATTGAAGGGCTAGTTTGCCAATTTAAGTATAGTGGTCCGTTTATTTGGATCATCCTATATAAGACTTTCGTTTAACGAGAAATCCCAAAATTTGTCTTATTAGGATTTTAATGCAATAGCATTTCACTCGTTTTTCTTTTGTTTCAGACATATACAGGGCGTAAGACAAGCGTGGTTGCCAAAAGTGTATACACGAAGTTGTAAATTCAGCATTATTTACCAGTATTTATTTCGCTATTGTTATCTGGGCTTAAAATCTATTAAATAGTCAAATATTGTACTGCTTTCATTTAATGATTTAGTTAAGAATAGATGAGACGACACAGTACCTACTTGGAATTTTTGTTTTTTAATTTCGCGATCGATGGAAGTTGGTAGTTTCGGAAATAAATAATATATTCGCCAATTTCTTTATTACAGGAGCTATCAACTTAAATCATCCGTGAATTTTGAAATATACAGAGTATATCGCAACTAAGATCGCAGAATGAGAGCACTTGGAGTTTGCGTATTAACATTTTAAAAATGTTACAGATATGCTAACTATGCAACAAAATAAGCATAGAGATGTGATCTCAAGCTTACGCATAGGATGACGTAGCTGTTTCTGTAAACGTAAATAAAGTCCCTATCGAGTTTGAGTAATTTCCTAATATTTATCTTAATAAACACTTGCACATAGCGCCATTTCTTAATGGACGACCAAAAATTTAAACATCTCATCAGGAACATTATGCAAGAAGGTCTTAGTTGGGGAACGTACAAGAATGTCCAAAACTGCACAATCCAAATAATATGATTCTTTTAGACGCTAACAAACAAAAAAAAAACATTGATTTAGTCGATGTGGCCTGATTCGCTAAAAAAAAAAAACGCGAGTCTATAAGCAAGATTTTCGATCTATCATCGAATCTTGGACAAATCTCTATTATGAGCTTTATGGCACCAACGAAAAGTTGTTTATCTTTCTGCACATTTCCTCGAGATATCTTATTGCTTATTTTCCACTAAAGCTCGCGCCAGTTCTCTTATTCCTCTTAAGAGCCAGTGAACCTTGAAAATACAGTTTCAGTATTGCAATTAATATGGCTTCCTAACAGCAGATATAAAGATACTTACGCTTACTATAAAACAGCTTTGATCATGCTGTAAACCATTGTAAGTGTAGCTTATAAAAACAGCAATTATTAAACTCTTCAACACACGTGGCAAATAATAGATTCGATTATAGGTAAAACAAAGAGCAATAGGTTCTCTGTGTTTGAGGACACGAAGGTGCTTGCCAATCAATTTAACGAGATCTTTACCGCTTGGGTTGAGTCAACAAATCCACAAGAAATCGTTTTATTTTTTCCATACATGTACCGAAGAACTAAGTTCGTTGATTAATTAATAAAAATGTTAATTAATTGAGCCACTCTACCACATTATAAACAATCCACACACACAATCCAACAGATTGGATGTTTCTCGGCACACCTTGAGCAGGTAATTCTGTGCAGAAATACAGAATCACCTTTGTTTGATTTTAATAACGCAGCTTAGTCTAGCTTTAAAAATAACAAGACTTCTGGGATTCTACCGGATCTGTTAAGGGCGTTCGATAGAAGCTACTCTAAGACTCTTTTATTTGATTTGGGCTTACTTTTCGAATAAGACACAAACAGCGCGTCTGCGCACGAGCCCATTCCATTGAAAGGAGTTCCTCAGGATAGGATTTTGGGACCATTACTTTTTGTCCTACATTTCAATGATGTCTATGCTGTTGGATGCTCAGATGCAGAACTTTTTGACAGTTAATTTTGCGAGGGGCGAGTGGCATCGAAAAAAAGCACTGACTTCTTAGCTTAATTATGCGAATGGCTTAATAACAAACCAAATAACTTCAGTAAATGTTGTCTGGGGTGGTGGCAAATTTCTCTCGTGTAAACAAGAACACTAACAGTTATGTATTGTTTGCCTTTACCCACGCTGGAAAAAAAAAGTACTGCATTCGTTAGATATTTTTATTTGGATCCTTATTCCTTGTTCCTTCCTTGTTTTTTTTTGACTTTTGCTTTGTCAATAAAGATTATTATTATTGTTACTGGACAATTGCTACACAATAAAAGAATTGTATAAACACTTAATGGGTTTATTTACAGTATGGATTGATTGTAGAAGAAGATAACAGTAGAAAAACAATGATTGTTCATGTATTTTAGCTAAAATCTTAACGATTGTTTGCCCGAGCTGTTCAAAACGCAAAAACCTTAATTTTGACCATTTTCGTAAATATTGAACCTGTAACAATCAGCGTAAATTTCCCACTTAGCATAAAATCCCGAAATATATACCTACAATATTCGATGAAATAAAGGTAAGGAGCAGAGGTAGAACGGCGCTTCTACAATCCGCAAATTTCTCGCCCGGAATAATAAATTATTTGCATCTCTGGCGGACGAAACAAAGCAAACAGCGACCTCTCGTTTAGGGTTACCGCGTTATATATACGTCTATTTATAAATAAATTAGTTATGGTGGCTGAATCGGAGACTTTGGGCGCCCGAAACTGGAGAAAGAACAAAGAACGAAGTGGCCGTCGAGGGTTGCTAAAGCTTTAAAAATAAACTTTCGGGAGTAAATTCTCCACAAACACCATCTTGTTTCAAAAATCCAGAGTCTTGAAGAACATTTAAAAGCTGTATAGGGGGTGAAAAGTTGTTCAAAATATTCCACTGCCGCGTACTGAATTTTTTTCCGGATGTTCTTTATGGTTATTATTTCAATTGCGGCTTACTTCATCATACTTTAAAAAAATTTTATTTTTGAATAGAGTCAAATAAATATTTCTTAGGCACAAAGAACTATTTCCATTATTACGACATTCAGTTTCCTCCACGGAAAACACAATTTTTCTGAAGCTTTCACGACTTGTACCAAATCCAACACCATCTTTTAATTTCCTTCTTTAATATTTATCAATATATGGGCGCGACCACCCTCTATTTTGTTATTAATTTATTTCAAACGATTCGATTTGGGAGAATAACGAAGGAAAATTATTTTAAAGTGGAATTAGAATGTCCCGAGCGGCGTAACTAAAAAGTAAAGACAAAGATTTAAATTGACGTAAGCAATGAACAAGCCAATTAAACTTACGCAAATATAGAAATTTAAATATCATTTACAACGCATTGTTTTTACTACAAATTTAACTTATAAACTGGATTTCAAAGTGATAAAGCACAATCCGCGATACGTTGTCGTAGAACCTTAGCGAGCGCAAGAACATGGCTCAGATTAATGGAAAGTACCAGTGGGTTAAAACGGAGAACATGAAAGAATTTTTAGAAGCGCAAGGTAACGTTCTTGTTCCTTTTTGGAGAATGTAGCACGATCTTTATCCCATTTAAGGTGTTACTGTTACCGATGACCTCACGCGAAAGCTAAATTCTGGGTGCGTAACAATTAATTTAGTCGGTAATCGGTGTTCGATCACCCATGCTAGCGGTAGCGATTCGCGTTCTACTAATTTTACATTTGGCGAGAGCTTTGAAGAAGATTTTGGAACGCTTAAATTTCAGGTGAATTAACTCCACTTTAAATCCTTGCAATGTTAAAAAAGCAGCATATTTTATGAATTTTAACCTCCGAATTTTAGAGCATCGCTTCCTTTGACGGGGAAAAGATTGTTATCTCATCAAGAGGAAACGGCAACGGAAAGGAATCCGTAAGAACTTATGAATTTACGGACCGTGGTTGTAAAATTGTAAGTGCAACTCGGATATTATTACTTTCGTGTCCAATTATTCTTTTTTAGACTCATTCAAGCCCTTCGAGCGATGTAGCAGGTTACAGATATTTCAAACTGGTGTAAAATTAAATATTTTTTGCTCAAAATATGTTGAGGAAATAAATTCTATGATTTTAAAATAGTTTCTAAATTTCGATCGCCTTGTATATCGTTTTAGTGGCCCTACGCAATATGTTTTTAATTTTTGCGTAAACAATTGTAAAAATTATCTGCCAATCATCTATACTTAATACAAATTTATATTGATAACATTCAACAAGTATTCGTCACAATATACAGGGTTGCCCCTGCGAACAATCCCATTTCCAACAGACTTTCGATGAAATAAAAGAATCCATATATATTACATAAAAGATTATATTTCACAAAAAAGAAAGTACATATTCATCTACAACCTCTTGTAGACCCTCTTACCGACGACATTTGCAGAAGTAAATGTCTGAAATTGCAAAAAAAAATTGGAGAAGCACATACCGAGTGTTCATTTGAAAACTTCCCACCCTAAATTTCTGGAAGTCTGGAAATTTATGGAAAATTTTCTGAAACACGTAAGAAGTGGGACAACCTTTTAGGCAAAAATCGATTCACCCACTTGAACCCTCTGCCCCCGGGAGTTACCCCCTTAATAATCTTAAATGGAAAAGGGTATCGAGTAATACCTCATTTTAATCGTCTTTTGCAACAGTACATTCTGGCGTTTAGTTTCGATGCTCCTAAAATAGATTCACCAGCTACAAATAGAAAACAAACCAAAACAAAAGAATTTCTTAAAATTCTCGAAGACAAATCGATCAATTTCAAAAAACTAAACGCCAAAATGTTCTATTTCAAAAGACCATTAAAACGAGGTATTACTCGATACCCCTTCCCATTTAAGATTTTTAAGGGGCAGCTCCCGGGAGCAAGGGCTTAAAGTGGACGAGTCAATTTTTGCATAAAAAATTGTTCCCCTCAATAACTTACGTGTTTCACGAAATTTTTCATAAATTTCCAAATTTCCAGAAATTTTCCGTGGGAAATTTCCAAATAAACACGCTGTATAATGAAACATACTGTAATTAGCCCATCCTTGGTGAACTCGTAAATCCTGTCGCCTGATTTCGATCCCATATTCGCCGATAAGATGATTTTATCACCTTCTCGCCTGGCAGTGGTCTAAAATATCAATTAACGTAAGAGCTCTCGAATAAATCATGTACTCGGACGAAACTACTTTGAATTTGAGGCCGCCCAGGGTTTCTTCTGTAAATTCCTCGCCAAACTTGAAGGCTATAGGACGCGAAGTGCTCGAATGAGATATGAAAGTAAACTCGTCGTCGTCTTGCTGGACCTCGAAGATCGAGCTGGTGTTGTTCAGTTTCGCTATTATTTCTGGGTTTAGATTTTGACCTGAAAGACCAAAATTTGATGACTGGGAATTTTAAATTAATACGGTGGAGGCCTTTCGACTTAGATTTTAACTGGTACGTTTGTTTTTCAATACAAATTCTAAAATGTGCCAATATCGTTCAGGACCAAGTTCAATTTAACGTTTTAAAGTAGCTAATATTATTTTTACAATTGTAACTCACCCAAAGACTCGACAAATTCGATAAAATTCTCATTCCTTTCCAATTGATATTTCCCAACGAATTGCACCATTTTAACTTACTAACCTTAATTTAAAAAATTTAATTTAAAAAAGATGTTACTTTATTTAATTGTTAGCAATAAAGATAAGAAACGCACGAACCAGAATCAAATTGTCTTTCAATAAATATAGAACTTCACGCAGGTTGCATATTGTTTATATATACATGATTTTACATATCGTAGATAACAATATTGTACTTCGGATACAATTATTGTCACATATCAGTTGAGCGATCAAGAAGATTTTGCAAATCTTCAATAGAGTGCTGAATGATATTCGTATTTAACATCAGGCAGATTACGCGAATAAGATAAAGATGCACTTGTTTACATGTAATTCGTGCTGAAGGGTTATATCCCATCTTATTTGATAATTAAATAAAAGTATATGGAAAATAATTAACAACCATTTAAAGAATTTTGTCCCATTTATAGTTATAAAGGGGCGCCTCAAGGTTTTTTATTTTATTGGTCGAATGTAAAATAGATCCATGTTGATGAACTACACTGCCGTTCAGTGAAGTTCGGTCATACAATAAAAATCTATTATATCACACTGTATGCAATTATTAATACATAAGATTAGAAAAATATTAAGCGTACACTCTTTTCTATGGGATTAAAGCCATAAATTATTATGTAAAGTAGAAATATTGCGACGACCACAATAAAGTCCCTTTTATTATCATTCCGAGAATTTCTCGGAAGTACCGATCTTTTGAAACGGGTCGTTTGGGGATTATTAACGAACAATACATTTAGGAAATATACCGCACCATCACTCTTGTTTATTTATCACGGGCATCAAAATATAAATTTGCTTCGTTTTACTGTTGAACGTGCGTTGGTGTGCATCTGTCGTTTTTGCGCGAAAGTTTTAAGAAAATTACTTCAAAATGGCACGTGGCAAGCCTACCAGCGTAGAAAAACGTTCACGTATTATTACGCTGTTTGAAGAAGGATATTCGGGGTGACGAATTGTTGAAAAAATAAATAAGAGAAGTTCAACGGTAAATGACATCATAAAGCGACATCGGACAACTGGAACTATAGAAAATCGTGTTCGTCCCGGAGCATCTAGGAAAACAACAAAAGCTGAAGATTTGAGAATTGTGTTATTAAGCAAACGCGATAGAAAATTAACGGCGCCACAAATAGCAGCCGAAGTCAATCGCGGCCGTGAAGAACAAGTTTCGGCGAGTACGGTAAAACGTCGACCTCAACAAGCGGACCTTCATGGACGCATTGCCATTCGAAAACCCTTATTACGTCGGGGCAACAGAGCAAAACGGCTACAGTGGGCCCGTTCTCATCTAGATTGGTCGTTAGATGATTGGAAACACGTGCTTTGGAGTGACGAGTCAAAGTTTGAGGTTTTTGGGCAAAATCGACGAGTTTATGTCCGAAGATCTAAAACCGAAAAGTGATCCCGAACTGCATTGTGCCAACAGTGAAGCAAGGGCGTGGTTCTATGGTAGTGTGGGGATGTTTCCCCTTTGCTGGGACGGTAGATTTATGCAGAGTGCAGGGTGTAATGAGGAAGAAAAATTTTTTTGCAAGACTCCAGAATCATGCAGTGCCATCAGGATTGCGTATAATAGGCCGTAACTTTACATTCATGCATGACAACGACCCAAAACACACTGCGTTAGTGTGTAAGAACTATCTAAAGGAGCAAGAAGAACAGCGCACCCTGAAAGTAATGACATGGCCCCCGCAAAGCCCAGATTTGAACCCGATAGAGTTGTTGTGGGATGAACTGGACAGGAGGATCCGAAAAATATGCCCAACTTCGCAAGAACATTTACGGAATATTCTGCAACATGAACGGATTAATATTCCACAATCCATGTTAACAAGACTTATCGAAAGAATGCCTAGAATATTCCGAGCGGTGATTAACAGCAAAGGAGGTTTTTTCGATGAAAAAAAAAATATAATGTTCAGTATGTTTATTAGGCCAGAATAACTTTTTATTTATTTATTTTTGTCTTTTTTACCTGTACATACAATAAAATTGCATTTTGTTGTTAGTTTCGTTTGTTTCTGTAACCTTTTCATGTTTTTTACCAACCGATCGAACTTCTCTGAACGGCAGTGTACGTATCTGACACGAGAAAACGTAATAGGTTGTATGAATATACGATCGCGTCCCGCTAATTATAAGTTTTAATTTAAAATGTTAAGTTTGAACTCACAGTCAATGAAAGTAATAATTCAACAATTATTTTATAAACGACCAATAGACATAGCGATAAAAGTTTCATTTTATCCGAACAGAAAAGGATATTAAATGGGTTGTATCTTTTGCCAGGTAAAAATTTTTTTTTGGGAAATGCTGGGCGGTGCTTTAGCTTTGACTATTTGAAGAGGCGTGATTTGCATTTTTTTGAGAATCTTTTTTCGATGGGAGTAAACTTATTTTTAATGTGCTCCTTTTCGGGGGAACTAAATCGCCATTTTTGTGATTTAAAAATAAAAATAAGTACTACTACGTGATGTGGTTAGCGAATGGTTTAATTTTCTGTCTGTTATCCGCGTTTAAAGTTTGGGGTAATTTTTTAGGGAAGCAGTAAAGAACTTGATCAATGTTGCGCCTCAATTGTAGCCAATCCTGCCGATGGCATGTTAAACCTAACAGATTTTTGACGATGTTTGCAATCTACATTTTTCAGTTTTCTTTTATTTTAACCAACGGCATGACACGGTTCACACCCAGAACACGTTTAGTTTCAACTGACTCCAACCGTGGAAGCCTACGTTTTTATTCAGTTTTCTTATTTAAACATAAAAAATTGTTTGAGCATAATACTTTCCTTCACACTCACCATACTAGAGAGAAAACAAATTACTGCTACCCCGAACACAGATAACTGCTTACTGAAAGGAGACTTGATTATGCAGGTTTAAAGTTTTTCAATTGTTTACCTCGCACAATTCACAAATTAAAAAAATTAATTCACGAATTGTTATTAAACATCGAACCTTGCACCA
This sequence comes from Oryctes borbonicus, assembly GCA_902654985.2. Taxonomy (NCBI): domain Eukaryota; kingdom Metazoa; phylum Arthropoda; class Insecta; order Coleoptera; family Scarabaeidae; genus Oryctes; species Oryctes borbonicus. Next base: position 2,828,647 of record LR736887.1, read on the forward strand.
TAGAAGAATTTTTATATTCGCGATTATTAGGTAGATAAATATGTATTTATGTATTTTGCTTATTTCTTTTTGGTTAGCATTTAAATAATGTTTTTTTTTGACATTTACCTTTGTAATTTTACGAAGAAACAATAAAAAAAAAATTATTATTATTATTATTATTGTTTATTATAAATCCTTCGATATTAATGTGAATAATACTTCCATGTAATGATTACGGACAGGTTTTATGAAATCACACAGATAAAAAATTCAAAGTCAGCGTTGCAAGCTAATTAATTTTAAGAACATCAAGAGAATAATTGTCTTTAATACGCTCCATCAGTCCGATCAGTTCGCTTAGCGACAACCGTGCCAAAAAGGAGATTTCCATTTAAAAATATTTAAATTTTATATGTACCTACGTAATCTCTGAATCATTATTTTGAGATAAGAAACACCTTAGTGTATGTCACAGTCCTTTCATAATTAATATTTTGTAATCAATATTAATCAATATTACATGAATTAGATAATCGATTCAATTTATTTTATTTTCTTCCAAAAAAATCGGATCCCAACGTAGAAAGTGGATTTTTAATCTTCCAAAAACATATCCAGACACAAACAACTAGATTAGTTGTTGAACTTTTGTACCTTTTCAAATTCGATCAAATTCCATAAAAATATGGATTTTGGTATTGAATGGCACTTATGGGGAAAAATTCAAGTATTTTCATGGCACCTTAGAAAAAATCAGCTGCAATTACGACAATATATAAGGAAAATCCGATGTTTACTAAACTAGTACCAGTGCAAAGCTTGAATAGTAAAGCAATATTTATTTCAAAATGGTTCAAATCGATGGGACTTACCAATTCGTCGAAAATGTTGGCGCTGAAGCCCTCATGCAGGCAGTAGGTAAGTCATCAAAAATCTAAAGGAACAAAGTTTTTCCTATCGAAATTTTATTTCCACGTAGGTAAGACTTTAGACGAAAAAGTCGTAGCGCTCTTAAAGGACACCAACTTAAAACTCACGGTTAAACTCGATGGTGACAAGTGTACGATGACCAGCCCTTTGGGAACCGTGACATTCACGTTCGGCGAGGAATTCGAAGACGTTACCCCGTTTGGGTATAAATTGAAGGTATTCCCCGAAATAATTCTCGATTTATTTCGAATTATCAGCAATTCCGTCGGTTTATTTTTGTAAGGTTCGATTTCGTTTATTCTAGACTGTTGCTAGTAAAGATGGCGATAAAATCGTAAAGGAGTCGGAGATTGCGAAGAGAGTATACGAATTCGCTGATTCCGGTCTGACATGTGTAAGTTATTTCGTTTTATGTTGTGAATCCTCTAAAATCTACTTCTTTGTTTTCTAGACTTTTACCTTGGCCAATAGTTCTATCACCGCTGTACGGGTCTACAAGAGAGTTTAAAATTGTTTATTTCTTTATCTTTATAACGATAAGCAAAACAATTTTTGAATAAAATAACTGATGAAACAAGAACGTATCTTTTTTTTCGATTTACTTTGTTTATGTACTTACAACATGCAATCAGAAGCATTACACCTGCTGTTTTGTACATGTTGTACATCTGCGACAACTTCATACCTAAAGATAATAAAATGGAAGATTTTTTTTTTAATTAGAGATGATCGCCTTGTATCCAACAAACCTATATTTTCCTTCCCAAAAAGATGGAAACGAGCAGAAATTTGGCAGACCTTCGACAGCAAATAAGCGAGTTTGAAAGGCATTAGATTATATTATTACCCGAGGTGGTTCTTGCCCAATCCCACTACCACCTTTTCCTATTTATTGTGGTTCCTCCCTTCTTAGACTAATTACGTTAGCTTTGCTTTCTTTGCTAGATTTAGCAGTCTTGTGAGTGATCCCTCTATATAGATTTCGGCTTGTCCAAGTGCTGTACATTCGCACAGCACGAGGACGGCAGTCTCTTCTTCCACCTGGCAGAATCTGCATGCTGTTTCCTTTGTCAGGCCCAAATTATTCATGTCTCTGACCTGGAATGATCTTCCACCAGTCTTGAGATTTCTTATGATTCCCACCGAGTGCATTGGGCGATTTTCAGCAGTTGACGAGATTGGTCGGGCTAATTCGTTTGCCTTTACATTCCTTCGATGGCCAGGAGTCATCTTAGTTCGGCTTCCCAGCCTAGCAGCTAGCAGCTTCGAATTCGTCTGTGTGGAGTCTAGCGCTTTTATTGCTGCTTGATTCTCTGAATAGGTAGCAAGAGATTGATAGTTATTTACTTGCCAGACTAATTCTTCAATACAGCCCAGCATTGATATTATTTCTGCTTAAAATACTGGGATGCTTTGGATTAGACGTAGTCTTTTAGATATTTTAAGTCTACTTCCACGAATCCCGACTCCGACTCCATTCTTTGTCTTTGAGGCATCTGTGTACCAGAATTTGATCTTTATAGGCGGGCCTTCCTTCCACTCTTCTCTATTTGGTATTAGCCTTTTATATCAATTGTCGAAGCTGTATGTACAGGAGGTTGGCTATTCAATAGTTTATAGTTTGTTAGCCTGGTCTCCCTTTGGATGTACATATGTAGCGGCTCCAGGTTTAGGACGACTTCCAGAGCAGCTGTTGGCGTGGTTTTCATGGCTCCCGTGGCACACAGAACAGCTGCATTGTAGGCCGATGTTTGCGGTATTGAATACAGTGAACGATACATCCTTTCTAGAAGATCCAGCTTTGGATCTTTCAGCGTTTTATATTTACTTTTTCAATAGCTAATAAAAGCAGTAAAATTTGTCTTTATCTCTAATAATTAACATGATTCACAGGAATTGTCTCACCTCATCTTACGATGACTCGCAAATATATGAATCCTAGAAGAACAGATTAAATTAAATAATCTATGATCTGCACTTGATAAACGGCAATAATATAGCTCACCGTCTATTCTTCACAAAGATAAAGAAAAAAAACCGCGAATCATCCTAGATTAAATAGGAAAAATCTATTTTTGAATCCTTATCTCTTTGTGCTAGGTATATAAATACGTTGATTTGATCTATGAGCACAGACATTGCAGCGAATTGAGTAATTTTGGTTAGAAACAGAAACAAGAAGTGAAAAATGGTTCAAATCGCAGGAACTTACCAACACGTCGAGACCATCAACCCAGAAGAACTTTTAAAAGGGGCAGGTATGTTTTATAAGTGTTCGACGTGTTACAGAAATAATTCAAAATCGTTCATTTATACAGGGCGAGAAGTTACACCTCAAACGTTGGAAGGGCTCACCGATAGCAACTCGCAATTGATAATAGCGGCCAATGGTGAGGATTACGTCTTCACTAATACGGTTGGAAGTAGCGGTTACAAAAGGGAGGTCAAGTTCACCATCGGTAAACCTTACGATGAGGAATTCAAAGGCGCTGTAGTGGCGAGCGTAAGTTACATGGCGTAAATGTAAGAATTTCATCATTAACACGATTCCTTTTCTTTTAAGACGTTGGTATCGAAAGACGGAAACAAACTAGTTTTCACTTCAACTGCTGGCGATAAAGTTACTAAGAGGTTCTACGAATTTAGCGACGCTGGTGTGAATATGGTAATTTTGGTATTTTTAAAGCGGACCTCGTATATTTTAATTTTGAGTTTGTTAATTTATAGGTCTATAATCCGGGTACTCCAGCGGAAGCTACACGGAAATATAAAAGAGTTTGAGGCGCTTACGTATAAATCCTGAGTAATTAAATATTTCAAATGTTGTATGTTATTTCCGGTATTAAAGTCTTATTTGCTTAAAATAAAGTATTTTACTTATTTGCACCTCCAATACGCGCGTTTAATAAGGAAAGACATCGATAAACAAATATCTTATCCACGTGTTAAAAAATTGCATCTAGTTTAAAGATAGTTGCTTATCATCAAGTCTCCATTAGTAAACAATATACCTTTTATCTCTACTATAAAAAAGATTAGCGACGTTGATTCCATATACGATAATGTTGTTGATGTAACCCAAAAAAAAAAAAAATGGCACAAATCATCTCTTACATGCACCTCCTTGTATTTAGTGATAGGTTTAAATTGTTCTTTGTTGTGTAAGTGAAGTGTAAGAAGTAAGTGTAAGAAGTAAGAACATGGTGGAAATTGTCGGGAAATATCAGCACGTCGTCACTTACAACGCGGAAGTGCTCATTAATCTAGTCGGTAATTAATAACTTAACAAAATTGCGTCCTATTTCTTAGCATTCTTCCTTTTCGATAGGGGAGAAGGTCACACCTGAAAAGTTAGATGGTCTAAGGAGTACAGAATCATTTCTAACCGTAAAATTCGCCGATGGCAGATGGCGATTTACGGTAACCATCGGAACCTTTTGGCAACGCGAGATCTGGTTCAGCCTTGGCAAAACCTTCATCGAAGGTAATCGAAAGGCCAAGGTAAATTTATCGACATCTAACTCCTTGAATTAAACGCCCTTTAACTTTGCTTTAGACTACAGCAACGAGGGACGGCGACGTTTTCACGTTTAGCTCCAAAGTGGGTTCGAAGAGTTTTCAAAGAATTTACGAATTTTCCGAATTTGGCGTCGTACTTGTAAGTTAACATAATACGCATTTAGAATTGAAATTCAGATTTTTTTATTGATAGACTCTCGTCGATTTTTCCGGAGAAAAAGCTAAGAGGATATTTAGGAGACTGTAAGACCTTGATTTTTAATGCGTCGTGTGATATTTATTTATTTTAAATTTGTTATACAATAATGAATAAAGAAAGCGCATAAATACACGTGCTTTATTACAAGAACTTTTCAATTACTCCCATCAGACTAACTCTAACTCTAACTAAAAGTAGCGAAGTTTTTGGCAAATAAAAAACGAGCATCGGAGTACATGGCTTTCAAAAATATACTCTTATCGCGGTATGAGTTTGCATTTTATCTAGTTAATTAGTTATCTAAGAAATGATTAGGAGACCTTGCTGCGTCATCAAAGTTTTTTTTTTGGGGGGGAAATAAATGACCCTAAATTAATGATAATATCTCTTTAATTAAAGTATATACCATAGAAGATCTCCATAAAAAGGGAATTGTTAGTTAAGTAGGAGTGTTGGTTTAGTTCTTCGATTATGGCTGAAATTGTAAGAAAATATCAGCATGTAGAGACTTTAAACGCTGAGAAATTTATAAGATTAATAGGTAAATGCATGTAAGTATTTATGACTAACGTAAGCGTGAAGTGCATTGTTTATAATTTTGTTAGATGGTTGTTTAGTTTTTTTTTAGGTTGATAAGATACGTAAATTGTTTGTATTTATAGTAAAGAAAGATAACATTTGTTTTGCATTAGAGATATTAGAAGATGAAGAAAACGAACGAAACGAACGAACGAAACTTTTAATAAACTTGTTGCTGTTTAGAAACAAATTTCAAATTAAAAGATTAACAATTCTTGGTTCTTGTCATAAGTGTACAACACACAGAAACCAATGTTATAGCTTTAAATGAGCCGGACTCGAACAGTAGTACAATTCACTTCGCTTTAGGCAAAAAATTCTTGGAGGGAAATGGCGATGTACACTGCCGTTCAGTGAAGTTCGGCCATACAATTATTAATACATAAAATTAGAAAAATATTAAGCATACGCTCTTTTCTAAGGGATTAAAGCCATAAATTATTATGGAAAGTAGAAATATTGCGACAACCGCAATAAAGTCCCTTTTATTATCGTTCCAAGAATTTTTCGGAAGTGCCGATCTTTTGAAACGGGTCGTTTGGGATTATTAACGAACAATACATTTAGGAAATATACCGCAGTATCACTCTTGTTTATTTATCACGGGCGTAAAGATATAAATTTGCTTCGTTTTACTGTTAAACGTGTGTTGGTGTGCATCTGTCGTTTTTACGCGAAAGTTTTAAGAAAATTTACTTCAAAATGGCGCGTGGCAAGCCTACCAGCGTAGAAAAACGTTCACGCATTATTACGCTGTTTGCAGACGGATAATCAGGGCGACAAATTGCTGAAAAAATAAATATGAGAAGTTCAACAGTAAATGACATCATAAAGCGATATCGGACAACTGGAACTATAGAAAATCGTGTTCGTCCCGGAGCATCTAGGAAAACAACAAAAGCTGAAGATTTGAGAATTGTATTATTAAGCAAACGCAATAGAAAATTAACAGCGCCACAAATAGCAGCCGAAGTCAATCGCGGCCGTGAAGAACAAGTTTCAGCGAGTACGGTAAAACGTCGACTTCAACAAGCGGGCCTTCATGGACGTAGTGCCATTCGAAAACCCTTATTACGTCGGGACAACAGAGCAAACGGCTACAGTGGGCCCGTTCTCATCTAGATTGGTCGTTAGATGATTGGAAACACGTGCTTTGGAGTGACGAGTCAAAGTTTGAGGTTTTTGGGCAAAATCGACGAGTTTATGTCCGAAGATCTAAAACCGAAAAGTGATCCCAAACTGCATTGTGCCAACAGTGAAGCAAGGGCGTAATTCTGTGTTAGAGTGGGGATGTTTCTCCTTTGCTGGGACGGGAGATTTATGCAGAGTGCAGGGTGTAATGAGGAAGGAAAATTATTTTGCAATACTCCAGAATCGTGCAGTGCCATCAGGATTGCGTATAATAGGCCGCAACTTTACATTCATGCATGACAACGACCCAAAACACACTGCGTTAGCGTGTAAGAACTATCTAAAGGAGCGAGAAGAACAGCACACCCTGAAAATAATGACGTGGCCGCCACAAAGCCCAGATTTGAACCCAATAGAGTTGTTGTGGGATGAACTGGACAGGAGGATCCGAAAAATATGCCCAACTTCACAAGAACATTTACGGAATATTCCGCAACATGAATGGATTAATATTCCACAATCCGTTTTAACAAAACTTATCGAAAGAATGCCTAGAATAGTTCGAGCGGCGATTAACAGCAAAGGAGGTTTTTTCGACGAAAAAAAAATATAATGTTTAGTATGTCATATTAGGCCAGTATAACTTTTTATTTATTTATTTTCGTCTTTTTTACCTGTACATACAATAAAATTGCATTTTGTTTTTAGTTTCGTTTGTTTCTGTAACCTTTTCATGTTTTTTACCAACCGACCGAACTTCTCTGATCGGCAGTGTATATCCTATTTATTTAATTTTTTTTAATCTATGTAATCTCTGAACGGCAGTGTATATAAGTAACATCGTCTACAATAATTAAAATTCCATTCTTTTAGTACTTGCAATGCCGAAAATTTCGTTTTTCTTTTTCCTAAACCGTAGCTTTCCGTACATGTCTTCTTCGAAGGGCTTCCCCAATGTGAATTTGACCTCCCTCCTCCAGCTTTCGCCGATGCTATTATCGCCGACGTGGTCATCGCCCACACCAGTGACGACGATTTTCGCGTTAGCACTCTTTAAACCAGAGATGTTGGCATCACTGATTTTTTGACTATTAAATGCAGGACAATTATACAAATTAAGACGAGCTCCCAATTTATAAAAGATATACAAAAATTTCCAACCAACAACTTGCAAGCTCAGCGTGGGGTTACCGGTTTTAACATGTTGGTAAGTCCCAGCGATTTGGACCATATTCTCTGGTTTAATTTATCACTGACGTGAACTCTAATTCTATCCGTCGTTTCAACTTAATTCGGGATTAAATGTTAATTCGTGTTGGTGCAACTATCCCTTAAATAAGGTAACTACCATAATCTCGCCTCAATTCCTTTCTACAACGACACACATGTTGATTGTTAAAAGCGGCCTATTGAAACAATTAAATTAGATCGTTAAAAACAAACGATTTAAATATATTCAGCCTCATCGTCAGTTACACGATCTATTATGCGCGATTCGGACCGAGGAACAAGGTCGAAACCACCCATACTACACGAGCCCCGTTCCGAACTTGAAAGCAAAACCCTGTCGTGTCATTACAGCTTGATATAGAGTCGACATGTGACTGCCAGTCCGCTATGAATCTATGACGTTTCCCATTTACGCTAGAAAGGGCTATTGGGGAAGGTGGCGACCTTCGATAAGCCGCCGCCAATGCAATAGACGCCAAAGTATTCGAATTTAGGTCCGTTCTTTTATCGGGTAATATGATTTACTTTGTCGTTGCGATATAGACGCGGCGCAAGTCCTTCTATACCGCGAATAAGAACGTCTACTAAGTGGCTGGCGTATTTCCCGGAGATTTATTTGGTTCAGGTGAACGGGGTAAACATTTCGTTAGATTTATTGTATCGAATAAGACGCTGGGTACACTTAAATGGGACGTTTTTACAAAGCTCCAACCGCGAATTGATGAATAGCGTTGGCGCAGTGTGGTGGAGAATTTAGGAAGTGATGTAACAATCAAAGTAATTGCTTTCTGAAGTAAACCTGCCAAATGGATTCAATATTATCAGATTTGCTTCTTTTTTATTGGCAGATTTCGCAGTATCGGAATAACGTCAAAAATATTTTTAATACCGAAAGAATTTCTTAAACTAGAGGAAGCAAGAAGCCATGATAAAATTACGTATTTTCTTTTGATTGTTTAACACGGCAGAAAGCTCCATTTTCTACTTGTTGTTTTTTTTTTAATTACGTCATTACGTATATTAAGACTCCGGCAAAACATTGAATTTGTTAGCTCGAAAAATTGTCCGCTGTACAAATAAAAAAAGGCAAGAAAAAAGGAAAAAGAAAACAACGAGAATAATAAACTCCAACCGTTACCTACTGTTTGTTCTTCATTTTTTTTTGTTTTGTTTGTTCTGTATACTTCGGAAGCGCCGCTCGGGCAAGTTTGCTGGATGTTCATTATTCACAATTACCGAAGTTGAAGTAAATTTTCGCCAGCCTTCACAGGACGGACGATATCGTCATCAAGGAATTTAGGAAAGACTTTCGGGTAATTTGTCTCAGTTAGCGGGTCTAGATGGAGAACGATAGAAGTGTGGGAGATCGAAGAAGAAGTCCCTTAACTTTTCGGGGAATCGGATAATTTGGAATTTAACGCTTTAAACTTTAGTTGTAACATTGACATCGCTCATTGGGCGACGAAAGAAAAATGGATCGGATTGCGGTCGGTGCTGATTGTTCAAACATTGAATCGATGTATTATATCGGAATGTATGTGACGTAAGAACCGTCCACGATGCGTTCCGGACAAGTTGCAAGGCCGGCCAAGCGAAAATCGCGTAAAGCGTAAATCAAACTGATTTGTCGCTAGTTTGAAGTTTGCCATATGAAGAACATGGAGATGAAGAACAAATAAAAGAACTATACAACAAAACAATGCAAAAAGCATTGATATGGTTAGAACATGTTGGCAGAAAACAAGAGTATTGTTGAAAGAAACTGAAAAAAAAAAGAAATAAAAAAAAAATGAAGAATTCTAACAAACCAAGCAACTATGGATAAATCCAAATAAAGAAAAAACATCGCTCATTTAATTGCGCATATTTTGCTGCGAAATTTTGATTATTTCTCGACCTAATTTTGTTCCCCAAAAAGCTTTTTTTATACCTGCAAATTTCCTTCTAAAACAAAAGAAGGGAAGAGATAGCTTCGGATACTCGAGAGTTTATTCCTTATTGATATAGATGACTTGCTCCCGCCTGTCACTTTGTCAAATTCGCCTCGGGCCGGCGCCGTCTTACATCCGCGCGACGGAACGTATTATGATGTCATAATGTCTTATTGGCCGTGTCAGACACGTTCAACATTGATGGATAACCGCCATCGACGTTCGGGCTCGCCCCCTTTCCCTACAAACACACATATCGTCTCCCTTCTAATTCGAGAAGATGTATGTGCTCTTGTCGTCGGCGCGGTGGCTGCTGGCTCTGCTGTTTTCGAAACGGGCGATGGGAGAAGCGTAAAAGCTTTTTTACCATAGCCGATTCGCTTTTGTTTTATTCGTTTTCCACGGGGAGATGATGAAAAAAGTTCTGCTTTGTGTTCTTATAATAACGCAGGTATATAGGTGGCTTGTTTTAAGCATTCAAAGATTTTTCACGAATTAACATTTAATTTGGGATTTTTACCAACTGTGAGTCCCATTTACGAAGCTTGTGAAAGGTACTTTGTATTTTTGTAATTAAGTACAAAGATATTTATTTCTTAAAGAGGATTCTTCTTTTCCACCATTTCCTGCATGCATCATCGTGCTGAACATCCAAAGTTCTTTGAAATCCTTGAAATTACTTGCCGACGCATAATTTCTAGCTATTTCAATCACATCAATATCACAAACGCATAGAATCCAACCTATCCGGGTAAATTGTCTGAACGCGCTAGGAAATAATAGGAAAATCCAATAGCCAGATCGCCTGTTACGTGTCGTTTAACGGCGTCCGACGTAAATCAAATTTTCCGACATTTACGGTTTAATGGAATTTTAGCTACTGCGCTGCCATTACCCCGCTATCGGACGCGGTGAAAATGATCAAAACTATGGGCAATAACGGCCATTTCGGGCGTCATGCCGATAATTAGGCCGTCTCTAAATTTAAACGGGAATCACCTTTGGTTTCGGAAGGTTTTAAATAATTGATATTGGACCTAGTTGGGATAAAATTGAAGAGATTGGTCCGGAAATAAATTAGAAGAAAACAAAAAAGAAAGACGAAAACAAAATAATTCAAAATCAGTTCATTTTAGACGTAGGGAACCTTAATATAAATCATTTCATAAAAAACCATGGAGCCTAAGAAAGTAATAAATAAGAAGATAAGGTGAGAAAGAACACACTACCCATGGACGTGTTTCTGCCTACCCGGCGTCATCAGCGTGCTTCCGAGAGTATTTTTACTCCACCTTGTATCGCTGTTTGTGACACCCGATCGGGAAATGACATAAAACTGCCGTATCATCGATCGTAAACCACCCAAAGGTACTCGTATTTTTATGTCCTCATCGTTATTTCCTGTTGGCTTTTATTGTAATTTTCACTGTAGCAAATCCACAATTTACGCTTATTATTATACAATGTTGCCAATCTAAAAGCACCATTTCCACTTATTAGTATTATCTAATTAACTACATAAATTCTCCTAAATTCGGAGAATGGCAACAAAACCCCGATTGAAGAGAAAGGAACCACAACAGACTAGAATAAATACATACATGCATACAACGCCGCAGTAGCGGTTAGATACTCAAACCTATTAAGTGATTGCTTCGGAAAACCATTTGGAAAATGAACGGATTTAGCTGGAGAAGCATCGGTCTGAGGTTTGCGTATATGACGGACTTGAAAGATAAGAGGAAGCGATAGGTTGTTGCGGAGGGAAGTGTAAAAAGGAAAGCTGCAATAATTCGGTAGGGAAGTCGATAAAAATTTAATAGCGGGTGTCATTAACGTGTTATTTGTTTTTTTGAGTTTTAGAGTAAGAAACATCACGGTAAGTTGAAGTATTAGCGGAATTTCTGTATGTTTTATTTATTTTATTTTAATTTTATTTTACTTTAATTTTATTTTACTTTATTGTCAACATTGTGAGTTACACAACAGAAGAAAAAATAATAAATGGAAAATATATCTTAAGCAATTACATTCACAATCGACTATACATTAATCATGTGCACCGATGCGCGCCCCCAACGTCAGAAAGCCCCGCAAACCTCCTGCGCACACAGCAGCGGGAGGCACACGACACCCATGATATCAGGGACGGACGCGAGCGTACTCGTCTCATACAGAGTAATTAATCAACACTATCGAGGCATGTTATTAACTGAGGGCATGGCGTGTTTCATGCCGATATGAAGAAACATAGATGGAGCTAAAATTGTAGAGTAATGGCAACTTAACTTGGATCCCCGTGTATGCATTTTTAATAATTTAACGTAGTAAGCCAAAAGAAGGAAAAAAGAAGAGCAAAGTTTAGTAGCGAAATGAGTTGCTTTACTACGTATATACATGCAGAGTGAGTACAACTTTTCTCTCTGTTCATTATTCGTTCGTTCCGGGTGAAGGACTAGACGCGTCGATCGCGGGAGCTAACAACGTTTTGTGCGAGAGTCGAGTTCGGAGCGGTCGGTCCCGCACTATCAGCGCCGGCACGCTTCGCCGGGCTCGCTAAATAGGAGCAGCCGTTTATTCGGAGCGCGTTCAGGTATGCGATACTACGTTGCCATTGCCTCCGTCATCATAATCATCATCGTACGTCCATTCCGCCCTTCCTCCTACCGAGCGCCCCCTCGACGTTTTCCACCCCATTCGAAGCTGTAGCTGGCTGCTGAATAGATTGGGGGAGACGCCTAACCAACGGCTCTACGTCCCTCTCCCGCACGGTTACGTTCGGTTCGAACGGGAAATGGAATTCCGCCAGATATGAAATTTTCGACATATCTTCGCCGGTGAGGGAGAAGCTCGCGCTAGAATGGGCGCTCGACGCGCGCTTTTAATAAACACACGGACTGATAAACAGTAAAATGCGAAATTATTCCACTTCGGCGTGAAAACGAACGGGATACAGTGTTGTACGTATGTTATTGGCTACCAAGTGCGTTCGTTGTTCATAATAGACCTTTCGGTTTCAATAAAAAAAAAAAAACAAACAAAGGGGGTCTCGCTACTAATTTTGGCAGACAACGTTGCCAACGCCAAATCTGAAACCCATCGAACAAGTATCGCTTATCCAGTAACAGTTATTTTTAACTCTAGCTAACGAGCAAAAAATCGTTCGACAATGTAAACGAGACTTCGTAACA
>LR736887.1:2844362-2894220 GCA_902654985.2 Oryctes borbonicus
CACTTACCCCATTTCTTTTTCATCTCACTACCAAGTGTAGACCTAATATAACTATTTAAGGCCTCATATCTGGTACCAATAACTACAGCGCAGATCCCGTATTGAAAAACCATGCTGTAGTTCAATAGATCTGTTACGAATGATTGCACACCGTTCAGTATATCCCATGGAGTAGCCCCCACCTCCGACAACCTTCGGTACTCCTCCCATACAATTAATGCACCAAAGTATATAACTGGGAACGTCACACTGAAGATGCACCAGCGCCAGGTTTTGCTAAAAATAAACGGTTACTTCGTTCCTCCGAAGCAGAAGAAGATTGGATACCGGTAATTAATCGCCGTTCCCAACGTTTCGAATTCAACATCTATGGCATTGATTCCGTTCAAGATGGTGACAACTTTGCCGCAGAAAATAAGTCCGATACATACGTTTACGACGCTCAAAACGTTCGCAACTAAAGTGGCGACTATCACTACATCAAACTTGAACTCTTGGAAGCGAAATACGTCGCCCGCGATTGTAAATAAGAATTTGATCGTCATAGGATACATGATCAGAGCCTGGATGACGTTTTTGATGATGCAAATTTTATTCAAAGCGAACTCGGACTTTTCGCCGTCGAACGTGTAGTTCAGTAGACCCACTACGTGCCCAAATATGTGAAATGGGTAGAAGGAATCGTGCAGATTTTTGGGCTCTGGTAGAAATTTCTTGGGAAAAATATGAAACATGTTTACGTAGACCAGGAACTAGTTTACCTTTACACTTTCATAGGTTCTATCGGTATGATTGAAGAGGACGCCGGAATATACTTGTTCATTTCCTCTAACATCACTTAATGTGATAACGAATTAGGTAATTGGAAATTGTATTGTCACCGAAGTTACGTAAACAAAATAATGAATTTTATGATAGCTTGTCAACTATATGTGTCGATTAATTTATTGGTTCAGAAAATTAAGGTTGCAGAATTCTCATGTTTATTTTTTTTTCTTGTTTCATCTACTGAAGGTTGGAATTATTTTCTTTGCAGAAATGCTTCCAATCAATAACATCTTTTGTACGTTTCATCTATAGACAACGAAGTTGAATCAATATTTTTTTATAATTATTGCACTATTTATACGTAAGAACCCAAAACATCGCCTGAATAAGTTGTAGGACATGTTTATCGATAAAACCCATGTATAGGATGAGTCGTGATTTCTCTTGGTATCTCCCAACATCCTGTATATTATATTATTTTTGTGTTCTACGTGTACAAGGTGGTGCATATCTTCGGACACTCGCCAGCAACACGTGGAAGTGGGCAAAAGCCAGCGAAAAGCCGTTGGTCAAGGAGGATCTCCTGAGGTACGGATGCTTCGAGTCCAGGTCCCGTTATAATTAAATTTCGAGCTCAATAACAACCAGAACCAACGAAATTCACAGGACGTCATTCCGTGAAGACATTTTCTGGCAGTGAGATGTGGGGTGTTGCATGGAGGCTTGAATGGTGTAAGGGTTCTAGCCTAATCGTAAAGAATTTCAATATGATAGTAAGGTGCCATATACCCTCTGCTTGCAACGTGCCAGAGGATTTAGTCTCTTTTCAATGGAGGTAAAAGGTGAATCAGGTACGCGTTCAAAAGACATTTTTTCAAAATCGCAAATATCCCCAAAACTTACCTCTAATAAGAATATAATGTAGAATGTAAAAGTTATATAATATTCAGGGTGTCCAGTTAAAGAAAAATGTTAGTTATCTTGTAACGTTAGGTCCCCGAGGACAAGGTATCATTTTCCAATCCAAGAGATTGATTTTTCCCATCCACTGTATGTTGCATCTCCTGTTCAGAATGTGATTCAATCTACCGGGCGACATTGAAAAAATTACAATACATAGTACCGTGGGATAGAGGACCATGAAAATTTTCCTATCGAGGAAGATATGTTCCTAATCTTAGAACGTTTATTGCCGTCCATAGGCGTTTGGGAGGAGATAGGTTCCGTAATAATCCAAGCATAGATCAAAGATCCCATCAATTATTAACGCAAAGATTAGAAAAATTTATCCAAGAGGAAGGGCATCAATCTTTAGAGCGAAGTACCTTAGATATTTTTCAAATTTAATCATTAATTTTCATTTATTATATTATGTTGCTAGTTTTTTAATGCTAAAAAAAAATAAATCTTCGAGAAATTAACATTTTTCTCGAAGATTTATTTTTTTACCTTTAAGACCCTGTATCTTGAAAACAAAAGGTTTTTTTTTTTTATAATTTACATGATAAAAAATTTACTCTTTTCTTGTTTTTGTTACATTTCCGTGTAATACAATTTAGTATGTTTGGCTCCCCTTGCGCCCGGGAACATTTTGATTTATAACCGTCACCACTGGCTACGTAACCGCCCGATTCCGTGTTCACGCGTTTTTGCATGTTTTTAAAATACGCAAAAATGAATGTTGAAACCTGTTGAAAGTAAAAATGTCTTTCGGGTGATGTCGTGTAGTTAATATTTTACTTGACGTTTCGCTGACCAAGACTGTCTTTAGAAATCTTCTGAAGGAGCTGACCGCATGGTCAGCGAAACGTCAAGTAAAATATTAACTACACGACATCACCCGAAAGACATTTCTACTATGGATTACGGTCGTGAAAGCCTACACTCAAACCTGTTGAAACTTACCAGCCTCTCTAAATTTGGCGATCCCCATCGTCGACTCTAAATAAGTGTTCAGGACTTCGTACCTATTAGCGACAACCAAAATATAAGTGCTGTACTGGAAAACAACCATGTAATTCATTAAATGTAGGAAAACCGTTATCGTGAGGCGGAATCCTTCGTACCAACTGGTATGGTCGGAATTCGGTATCGCTAATCCAAAAATTAGCAGGCCAAGAAGACTTATTGCCGAGAATACAGCGACAAATACAGACCAGTACCAAACTTTCCTGAAATGGCAGTTAGAAAAAGGCGATAAAGATTCGAGGGGTTCCAATCTCGAAAGGCATACCGATGTAACATGTCGCAACCCAGCTTCTTCAATTTGAAATCGATCAAATTGATCTCGTTCAAGACCCGTAAGATCTTATTGGTGAAAGCGATACCGAAAATCAGATTTATCGCGAATAGCGTGTTCGTAACAGCACCGGTACAAAATCCGACCAGATTCCGAAATCCCTTAACGGGATATTCAACGTTATGCCAGTTGTAAAAATTTTCGATCGCGATGAAGGATATTATCGAGAACTGTAGCAAACTCCTAGCGATACCGGTCTTATCTAAGGTGTAAACGATGTAATTTTCCCATCGATTTACCACTTTAAAATTCATCAGACCAACGACGCGACAAAATAAATAAATCGGGTAGATTGTATCGTGCAGGCCGTTCTTGAATTTTGGTAACGAATTTTTCAAATAGGCCGCGGCCATGTTTCTCGAACAGGACTAAGTTGGAACTAAGTTAAAAACGGTTATAACGACATCTTTATAATCCATAATGATTATCTGATTAAAATTCATTATGTTTGCTCCTCCATTAGAGCAAATGTGATCGATATTAAAATTTAATACGATAATGCTGTAGTGAGGCAAACACAAACAGATTAGAATAATAATTTTATGCACGTCAAAATCAGGATTTTCCAATATGGACTTCACGTATCTCTTCAAGGTTTTATATCTATTCGCTGTCACTGCAGCGTACTTCTTAAATTGGAAGATAAGGAACAAATACCGAACATACAGCAGGGGACGAAAGTGATGATCGCAAATATTGACAAAATGTCTTGTTGGCAATGTCCAAATGGGACATCGTATGTTCCAAATGAATTATATTCAATTCTAGGTACTTTGTGGCCAGTGTCCAAATCCAAATTTCGACGTTTCAACATTCCTGCAAGAGTTATAGTTATGTGCTGCAGATTCATCGTGGTAATTAATTCATGCCTTCGTTGCTCCGTATTACTGACGGCTTACGGCTTCCTGACAGATGGCAATCCAGTCAAGGCATAGGAGCCGCTCGCTAGTTGTAGATTGAGCCCTAGCCAGAAGATATTCTTAAGCTTGGAAAAGCTCGTCGTAGCTTCACAGACGGAACTACTCACATCTGCAGTTTATGATGAAGTTAAAGCAAAGGAGGGCTGCGCGACGATTTACGAATCCTATTACTAAGCAGTGAAACATTGTAAGCAGTCGTTGAGTGTAGGCTTTCACGACCGTAATCCATAGTAGAAATGTCTTTCGGGTGATGTCGCGTAGTTAAAATTTTATTTGACGTTTCGCTGACCATGCTGTCAGCTTCTTCAGAAGATTTCTAAAGACTGTCAGTCTTTATCATCACCCGAAAGGCATTTTTACTATTGTAAGCAGTACCTCTTTGATGTGGGTGCCAAAAAATGAGGATATTTAAGGCAATCCAGCAGCCGACGAAGTAGCCAAGGAAGGCTCTAAAAGGCATTTCATAGGGCCAAAGCTGCTATATGGAATCACAAAGGATTTCGTTAAAAGGAAGATCTAGTATTGGTTAAATAAAGAGCGTTTAAAGAAATGGAGGTTGGCTGAGGTTTAACTTCATATTACAAGCACTAATATATACATAAAATATGGAAAATATGATATACAGGGTATTCCATTTAAATTCCCGCAGCTTTGGCGTGTAACTTAACATAAATAAGATGATTTATGCTGAACCACCACCAAGTTTAGGTTGGGCAGAAACAACGTAATCATTAAATTATAACTCCACGCAACAAACTCTGCCAATCAAAAAAGAGCAGGTTTCTTCAATTTTTTACCCTTCGTTATTTATTGCAATTTGCTACATTAAATTCGCGAATTTCTGGTCGCAACGGTACCTTTACAAATCTCTATTCTACTGAAGAAAGGAACTTACCATCATAGCTGCAGCCCAATTTTCCAATAAATACGCATTCCAGATAAGCGTTAATAGCACTGTACCTATTCTTAATGATGTAAGCGAAATTCCCGTAAAGAAATTGCATTGAGAAATTACAAGTGTCACACATATAAGTGAGGCTCACAAAGGCCTTATCTAGCATCGAAACATCCTCTGAGACTTCTGATTGAAACAGGTAGTCGATGAAACATAACGCTGATACCATTATTGTAATAAGGATCGTACTACCTAAGCTTCCGCACCAGATTTTCCTAGAAGACAATTATCAGAAATGGTCGAAATCTTTACATAAGGAAGATACCAATGTTCGATATAAACTCCCATCCTTTCCATCTGCATATCGACCTCGTGAATTAGGTTTAAGATGGACGCGATCTTCTTCGCGTGGATTACATTTAAGGCGATTAGCACCACGCACGCGGTCACCCAATACCGCGATTGAAAGTAGGTGTACCACGACACCAATAGCTGGTCGAATTTGTATTGTTGGTCGTACGATTTGATAACTTTAGACGCTATAATTGTGACGCACGTGAACTGCACGAGATGTCTAAAGAGTGCCCAGAACGTTACTCGACTCGCCTTCGTGACAGGTTCCGTTTTGATCACTCTGAACGTCCATAAGCCGAGGAAGCTTCCGAAATAGTAAAAGGGCTTCACGGAGTTGAAGATATCTTTGGATTTCGGTAAGAATTTATCCATGATTCTTTGAAATTTTTCTCGTGAAGACATCGCTTCCTTAGACGCCTTAAATTTACTTAAATTTCTTAATTTCTTAAATTTTAATTATATTATTTACTTAAATTTCAATGATAACTTAATTGGCATACGCTGCTTATACGACAAGCATCCTGAAGCGTTAATGGGTATGTATCGACTGTGTTAGGTGAATTGAATGTTTTCATTAGAGTAATACATTATCACTCGTTTTTTTTTAAGTAAGAGTAAATTACGTAGAAATGTAATTAAATTGTAGCTTAGCACGCGTGAAAATATTCCGCACATCTGCTAGCTTGGGAAGCACTTTAAAGTAACGCAGTTGTTTCCTTTCTTTTTTCTAACGTAAAAAAAAATATTTCGTCAGAAATTTACGCAGCAATTTATGTAACATGCAGGGACAAAAACAATGGAAAAATTACTTCAACAAAATGTTTTTAATGAATTGCATTTGATTGGAACACATCAGAAAATGCCTAGAAACAACAATAACCAAAAAATATAATGCTAAGATAGCTTAGCTTCCTCATGGTACTGATGGAATAATTCACGGCAAACGCAATAAAAGGAGAGAGAAAAAAATATACTAACACACGGATATGTTTCTGCCTACTCGGCGTCATCAGCGTGGTTTCGAGAGTATTTTTTATCTCTACCTTCTATCGCTGTTGCCTCATAGTTAATACTACAACTTTCAAAACAAAAAGTTCTCATGAGAACTCCTCGAAAGATGGTTTGGGGAAAAGTACCCGGTTTATGTCGCTGCTTCCTGAACGGCAAGCATGCGTTTCTTTGGCACTAGAGGGCGCCAGGAAATGTCTAGTTTGTCGTTTTGAAAGTTGTGGTATTAACTGTAAGGCAACAGCGATAGAAGGTAGAGATAAAAAATACTCTCGAAACCACGCTGATGACGCCGGGTAGGCAGAAACATATCCGTGTGTTAGTGTATTTTTTCTCTCTCCTTTTATTGCGTTTGCCGTGAATTATTCCATCAGTACCATAAGGAAGCTAAGCCATCTTAGCATTATATTTTTTTGCATTTGATTGGATTACACGTTCGTAGTAATATTATGCTTAATAAAGCCTGATCGACAACTACACGCCTTTAGCCGCGTCCTCGGTAACGGTCGCGACGGAGACCCGAGACCGGCGAAAACCACCTTTTACGGAAAAGTTGTGCGTCACTAACCGTTATCTAGACATGAGACGCGGGAATAGTTCGTACGGAGAGAGCCATCCTCGAAGCTTGGCCTAACCTGAAGCGATTTTTCGATTTCATCCCGCGAGGTTGGGAAGAAGCAACTCTTCCCTGGACGAAACAATCCATATATAAAAAATAAAAAAATAAAATAATAAAACATTTACATTGACTCTCGAGAACAACAACAATGAAACATCGCAACTGCACATTATCATCAAATTCTCAAAATAAACGTGAATTAATGCCACGGCGCTGTTGCAAAGGTGTACGCAAATTTCTAAGCAATATTTCCCAAGCCATTCTTTTCCGCGTAGATTCTAACTAAGTTGGAACTAAGTTAAAAACGGTTATAACGACATCTTTATAATCCATAATGATTATCTGATTAAAATTCATTATGTTTGCTCCTCCATTAGAGCAAATGTGATCGATATTAAAATTTAATGTAACAATGCTGTAGTGAGGCAAACACAAACAGATTAAAATAATAATTTTATGCGCGTCAAAATCAGGATTTTCCAATATGGACTTTACATATCTCTTCAAGGTTTTATATCTATTCGCTGTCACTGCAGCGTACTTATTAAATTGGAAGATAAGGAATAAATACCGAACATACAGCAGGGGACGAAAGTGAAGATCACAAATATTGACAAAATGTCTTGTTGGCAACGTCCAAATGAATGAACATCGTATGTTCCAAATGAATTATATTCAATTCTAGGTACTTTGTGGCCAATGTCCAAATCCAAATTTCGACGTTTCGACGTTTCGCCGCTAGAGAACATTCAATAAAGATTGCTGTATTTTCCATCTCTCAAATGGATGTGTATTCCTGCAAGAGTTATGTGCTGCAGATTCATCGTGGTAATTGATTCATGCCTTCGTTGCTCCGTATTACTGACGGCTTCCTGACAGATGGCAATCCAGTCAAAGCATAGGAGCCGCTCGCTAGTTGTAGATCGAGCCCTAGCCAGAGGATATTCTTAAGGTTGGGAAAGCACGTCGGAGCTTCACAGACAGAACTACTCACATTTGCAGTTTATGATGAAGTTAACGCAAAGGAGGGCTGCGCGACGATTTACGAATCCTATTACTAAGCAGTGAAACAATATAAGCAGTCGTTGAGTGTAGGCTTTCACGACCGTAATCCATAGTAGAAATGTCTTTCGGGTGATGTCGCGTAGTTAAAATTTTACTTGACGTTTCGCTGACCATGCTGTCAGCTTCTTCAGAAGATTTCTAAAGACTGTCAGTCTTTATCATCACCCGAAAGACATTTTTACTATTGTAGGCAGTCCCTCTTTGATGTGCGTGCCAGAAGATGAGGATATTTAAGGCAATCCAGCAACCGACGAAGTAGCCAAGGAAGGTTCTAAAAGGTATTTCATAGGGCCAAAGCTGCTATATGGAATCACAAAGGATTTCGTTAAAAGGAAGATCTAGTCTTGGTTAAATAAAAAGCGTTTAAAGAAATGAAGGTTGGCTGAGGTTTAACTTCATATTACAAGCACTAATATATAAATAAAATATGGAAAATATGATATGCAGGGTATTCCATTTAAATTCCCGCAGTTTTGGTGTGTAACTTAACATAAATAAAATGATTTATGCTGAAGCACCACCAAGTTTAGGTTGGGCAGAAACAACGTAATCATCAAATTATAACTCCACCCAACAAACTCTGCCAATCAAAAAAGCGCAGGTTTCTTCAATTTTTTACCCTTCGTTATTTATTGCAATTTGCTACATTAAATTCATTGAATTCGCGAATTTCTGGTCGCAACGGTACCTTTACAAATCTCTATTCTACTGAGGAAAGCAACTTACCATCATATTTGCGGCCCAATTTTCCATTAAATACGCATTCCAGATAAGCGTTCATAGCGCTGTACCTATTCTTAATGATGTAAGCGAAAATCGCGTAAAGAAATTGAATTGCGAAATTAAAAGTGTCACTCATATAAGTGAGCATCACAAAGGCCTTATCTAACATCGAAAAATCCTCTGAGACTTCAAATTGAAACAGGTAGTCCATGAAACATAACGCTGATACCATTATTGTAATAAGGATTGTACTACCTAAGCTTCCGCACCAGATTTTCCTAGAAAAAAATTATCAGGAATGGTCGAAATCTTTACATAAGGAAGGTACCAATGTTCGATATAAACTCCCATCCTTTCCATCTGCATATCGACCCCGTGAATTAGGTTTAAGATGGACGCGATCTTCTTCGCGTGGATTACATTTAAGGCGATTATCGCCACGCACACGATCAAATAATACCGCGATTGCAAACAGATGTACCACAATAACAATAGCTGGTGGGATTTGGATTGTTGGTCGTTGGAGTTGATAACTTGAAACGCTATAATTGTGACGCACGTGAACTGCACGAGATGTCTAAAGAGTGCCCAGAACGTTACTCGACTCGCCTTCGTGTCAGGTTCCGTTTCGATCACTCTAAACGTCCATAAGCCGAGGAAGCTTCCGAAATAGTAAAAGGGCTTCACGGAGTTGAAGACATCTTTGGATTTCGGTAAGAATTTATCCATGATTCTTTGAAATTTTCCTCGTGAAGCCATCGCTTTCTTAGACGACCACTTAAAGTTCAATGATAATTTAATTGGCTTTGGCTGCTTATACGACAAGCATCCTTAAACATTAATGGGTATGTATCGACTGCATTAGGTGAATTGAATGTTTTTATTAGAGTAATACATTATCACTCGTTCTTTTTTAAGTAAGAGTAAATTACGTAGAAATGTTATTAAATTGTAGCTTAGCACGCGTGAAAATATTCCGCACATCTCTGCTAGCTTGGGGAGCATTTTAAAGTAACGCAGTTGTTTCCTTTTTTTTTCTAACGTAAAAAAAAATATTTCGTCAGAAATTTATGTAACATGTAGGGACAAAAACAATGGAAAAATTACTTCAACAAAATGTTTTTAATGAATTGCATTTGATTGGAACACATCAGAAAATGCCTAGAAACAATAACCCAAAAATATAATGCTAAGATAGCTTAGCTTCCTCATGGTATTGAAGGAATAATTCACGGCAAACGCAATACAAGAAGAGAGAAAAAATACACTAACACACGGACATGTTTCTGCCTATCCGGCGTCATCAGCGTGGTTCCGAGAGTATTTTTCATACCTCTACCTTCTATCGCTGTTGCCTCGCAGTTAATGCCACAACTTTCAAAACAAAAAATTCTCATGAGAACTACTCGAAGGATGGTTTGGGGAACAGTACCCGGTTTATGTCGCTGCTTCCTGAACGGCAAGCATGCGTTTCTTTGGCACTAGAGGGCGCTAAGAAATGTCGAGTTTGTCGTTTTGAAAGTTGTGGTATTAACTGTGAGGCAACAGCGATAGAAGGTAGAGATAAAAAATACTCTCGAAACCACGCTGATGACGCCGGGTAGGCAGAAACATGTCCGTGTGTTAGTGTATCTTTTCTCTCTCCTTTTATTGCGTTTGCCGTGAATTATTCCATCAATACCATGAGGAAGCATTATATTTTTCGCATTTGATTGGATTACACGTTTGTAGTAATATTATGCTTAATAAAGCCTGATCGACAACTACACGCCTTTAGCCGCGTCCTCGGTAGCGGTCGCGACGGAGACCCGAGACCGGCGAAAATCACCTTTTTCGGAAAAGTTATGCATCACTAACTGCTATCTAGACCTGCTGGAAGAAACGCGGGAATAGTTCGTATAGGGAGCGCCATCCTCGAAGCTTGGCCTAACCTGAAGCGATTTTTCGATTTCATCCCGCGAGGTTGGGACGAAGCAATTCCCTGGACGAAATAAAAAATAAAAAAATAAAATAATAAAACATTTACATTGACTCTCGAGAACAACAACAATGAAAGATCGCAACTGCACGTTATCATCAAATTCTCAAAATAAATGTGAATTAATGCCACGGCGCTGTTGCAAAGGTGTACGCAAATTTCTAAGCAATATTTCCCAAACCATTCTTTTCCGCGCAGATTCTAACCTAATTAAGAAGCGGATTAACACGAAACTCACCCCTACGTCTCCCAGAATCCGTTCGAAGGAAATTATTCAACAACTTGAATCTATTTTTCAACATCATACAGTAACCACTGTATTGAGCCTGGATCGCGTAATTTTGCCCATCCACTGCGTAACCTCCAAGAATAAGCAGCACATCGAGGAGTAGAAAGTCTTCAGATAAATTTTGATAGCACAAATCTATTACGCACATGGTGAAGAGAAAACAGCAATAGCAGCTGGTCAGTACGAGATTTTCCAACCAAATCTTCCTAAAATAATTTTTTAAGCTTAGGTTAGATGTTATATTTTTTATAATGTATCTGCGTACTCATGTTCCATCCGAATCCCCGAAGTTTGGAGACTGCGATCTACTTTGTCGATTCCGTTTAGAATCGAAGTAATCTTCGCGGATAAGATACAGCCAATAAGCACATTTAATACGCTAACGATAAGCCAGTATCTGTTTTCAATGGCGTGGTACCAAGACGTGACGTTACCGCAGCTCGTACATTCGTCGTAAACTTCTGTCTTGAGTATCGTGGCGCAGATGACGAGACAACTTTGAAGAATATATCGTATGGAACTTCCAAATGTTACCTTGTATTGCTTTTGATTATTTTCCGAACGTACCATTGTAAAGGGTACAAATCCGAGGATGTAATTCATTTTGTAGAATAGACTGTTGGAGTCGTACACGTCATTCAATTCTGGTTGGAATTTTGGGAGAATCTTGTTCAAAAGCAGCATATTATCCGCAATTCTCTAACGAAAGGAATTGTAGTGAATAGTTCAGTCCAATTTAGATTGATCAACCTAGACTAATGAGCCCAACGAGTGCCGAAGTACATTTATAAAATTGAGTCTTTGAGAAGTGCGTGTAACCTAATAAATCGATTTTATATTATCCCTACGGAAATAGATAATAATTAAAATGTTTTTCATTATTAGCGACCGTGAAGGTGTTTGCATAATACGCACAATGCTGAGAAAATATACCGTACGATACGTAATAGATCTTTCTATTGAGGTAATTTTCTTTCGACGCGAATCAATAAACTCTTACCATCATCATTTAATTCACATTACATGCCTCTTATTGCACTGGAAATTTTCCAATTACGAGATCCGCTGTGGGCTACGAACAAGATCAAATTTATTTAAAAAAAAATAACCGTGCGAAAGAAATCAGAAAGGCGAATAGCTGGGAATCGTTAACATCCATCGAGACGATTCGCTATTCCCTGTTTTACCTATTTTACTCGATAAGTGGACAACGTGAAACGCAAAGAAGAGATGCGGGGGTGGCGCCGATTACTTTTCCCATCCCCGCATCGCGATTAATCGTATTTGTCCGAAATGAAAGCTATTTTGATTCTAAAAATGAAACGACGCCGATCACCTTCTCTAAGTTTGAATCGTTCGACCTGCTGCTGGCTAGATACGTCTAAATTCCGGGAAAAAATCCTCCCAAATTCATCGCCAACATTTAGACGGCGGAAATCGGGCATCCCCGTCACGTTACGCCGCGATTAATACCACCTTGCGCTCATTCGTTGCACCCCTATTTATAGATTGCTGCTAGAGGGAGATATGTCCGCCTGGTTGCCTCTAAAACCGAGAGGATCCAGATGAAATGCGATGATGGGTTTGTTTCTATATTAAATAGGTTTGCATGCGTATTATACGTGTATATAAGGTTATGCAAAAGAAAATTCTTTTAATTTAAAGCCGTACCTGCTCTTTGGAAATTTTGTACGTTTTACTCTATTTATTACACTGAAAGGCCAATATATGTTTAAGTAAATCAAATTTATTTTGAAACTAAACGTGTTCCGGGTTTGAACCGTGTCATGTCGTTGGTTAAAATAAAACTCGACGTTTCGCCACGGAGACGAAGTACATGAGAAAGCAGGAATCACAAAACTCAATAAATAAAGAGCAAACACTTGAACTGGTTTGAACATCTAGTGACGATGGAACAAAATAGACCAAATGAAAGGAATAACAAAGGAAGGAGTAAAGAGAAAAAAAAGGAGATCAAGAAAAACAAGGTTAGGAAGAACAAAAGAGATAGGTTTAAAGAAGGAACAAAAGTGCAGGCCATAATACGACTGGCTAGAGATCGAAAAGAATGGAAGAAATAGGTGAGAGGCCGCTGAAGTCACTAGTAAGCTCAGGATCAGGATCAGGATCTTTAGAAAGAAGATATTTTACATCGCTACCAACCGCTACTGCGAAGTCCAGCTTCGCCTAACTCCATTCCAGTTAATAGAGTCCAGCGGTAAAATAAGAAAACCCTTTTTTAAAACACCCTGTACGTCGAACGATCTTCGCGCCCAGTAGTATATTTTCCGTGAAACGAACTGCACAAAAGTCGGGTGGGTGCTTGAGGCCGACGGTGGGAAACTCGACGTCGACGGCATAGCATGTCCATATTAATCGTGCTAATTGAACTGGATCATCGTGTTATGCACGTATGGACCTGCCTGCGTTCGTGTGAGAGGGACCCGCGCGCTGTTATTATATTTATAAGCTGCGAGTGGAAGGTTGCTCCGACACCGAATTAGGTGAAGTTTTACCCCATTTCACCCTTAACGGACGGTGAAACAATCCGTTTTTCGAAGGGACGGGTAGTAAATTTAGCTTGAAATAAAAAAAAACCGGTACGCAGAGGGAAGAATTCTTTTTTTTTTTTTCGTTTGACGCTTACGGTAAGAGCGCAAAATGTTAAATTTTGTTTCGGATGCGTGAAAGCAAAATACACCATGTTATTAGGCGATATGAATTAATTTCGTCATTTTGACACCCCAATCAACAAGTTTAATTAAAAAAATTTAATTTCGAACGTGGGTAAAAGGCGCGCGTTTTTAGTCGGTCCTTTTACGACGTCTTCCAATCAAATCATACGAAAACAGCGTCACGAGAACTACACATCGCATGAAGGTTCTCGCTGGGTGATTTTTGACTATTTTAATAGAAGGCTAACGCAGCGACAATGTTCTGAATAGCTTCGTTCAACTTTTGGTAATTAACCTTCCATCAGAAAAGGTTCGCAGAATTTCGTCATGGTCATACTTCTATCACTGATGAATTTCGTGACTTCGAGCAAAATCGGTTGTTGTTTTTAAAAACGCACCATGATTGAAGATGATCGGCATCGTCCGATAGAGGAATCCTTAGCTATATCGAAGAGTGTAGTGCATTCGATTTTGGCATGAATATTTAAGCTCACTTGGCACCAAGTCCAATCGGTTCCGGTCACGTTAAATAAGGAACCTCAAGAAAAGTCTCAACGGAAGTTAAACCAGGAGGGGCAAACACCAAGAAGCTCTGGGTGCCGTGATAGCTTAGAAAATAAAAGAAGACGACAGAAAAGAAGTAATAAAGAACACGACAAAATTGATGAACAGTCTTCTGAAACAATTTCTGAAAAAGCTGATGATGAGAGTGATCCAGAACTAATGTTTTTTTGAAGTTTGATTCCTTCTATCAAGAAATTGGGAACAATTGGAACTTTGGAATTTAAAGATGAAGTAATTGGTTCATTGGAAACAAAATTTGTGGAATCTGCTTCAAATTTAGGGCCTATTTCTTTTGATGCTTCTATTATGTCCCATTATTCGTGCCCATCTTCAGTACCGGAAAAAACTACTTATGATACCGAATCAATAAATGCTTATGATCTATGCATTAAATGTAAGAAAATATTTAGTTAAATCAGGAAGAAAGTGGCTAAATGATCCGAAAGCAGGCCCGTTAACATTTATTGGATGATGGTGTCCTTCCTAATCTTCTTCTCCGGAATCTACGTAAAATTATTAATTGCTCGATTAACGTCTCGTATAGACGTGTTCAGTGCGAAACTGAATTGACTGATGTGATTTGACTGAATTGATGCAACTGGATTGGATTGGTTTGGGACGAAATGAGCCTGAGATGCGAAAAGAGCTGTTTCCGCTGGATTTCGCATAATATGTCCCAAGTACCATTTAATCCATCGAGTCCCTGGGCCAATGAATCTGATGAAATTGAAAATTGGGAAAGGGAAATGTGATATTTGTGTGAAAATTAGGTTGTATCTGCTTGCTCAATGGTGGACACAGGCTGACACAGGCTCGCTGAGGCCGGTATAAACAAACCACCTGCTTGCGTACATTAAAATATCGGATTAACAACTTTTCCCCCGTGTCCTTCTGCGTGATCTAATCCCTCCCGATTAAATTTCATAATTTGATTTTTATCGGAAACAAAAACAAGGTTACCTACGAAATTAGTCACCTGATACGGCGATACACATACGGCTACATCGACGAATTAAAACTTGAAAAATCCCCATTTCGACGAAGATCGCCTTAGAAATAATTAAAAACACAACCGGGTAATCGCCCGAGGAGCACCCGTGCAACGAATGTCATCCTCGCGCGCTTCTGCAAACTACCTTCTGGTTACCGGGACCTCGTTTTCCGATGAGCCGAAAAGGGACAAAAGTTCCGTCGCTTGCTCCGGCAATTTCGCCCGAACAGCTACACAATTTATAATGCCCTCCTATTGTCCCGGGCATAATGGATTTAATTAATGTTTTAATGGAAATGTTGTAGACGGAAAACTTTTCCCCCCACTCCGCGGGCAATCTTTTAACCCGTCGCCGGTTCGGCACTTACGGGAAATTATGAATTGATCAATTTAGGATGGATTTATGCATCGTTATATATGAGTTACTTCCATGCTGAGAAAACTCGCGTTTTAAAAATACGTAATATGACGTTGGCAACGAGAATTGCATTTATTGATACCTGGCAAAGTAGAAATTAAAAAAAATTCCTTAAAGTAGAAACGCGTCTTACAATGGTCCAAAAACCGGAGGCAACAAATACCGAAGTCTGATCTCCAAGACACAGCCTTTCATTCAGCTACAACAGATATTTTTAAAAAAATAACTTTATTCTCTTGACACAAAAGCTTTATTTGTCTTCTTCCTTCTCTTATTTGTTACAAATTTGTTTTGCTGTATCGGAGCCACCTCCTCTTTATCAGCAGTTTACTTAAAAATCCATATTCAAAGGTTAGGTCGATTTTAATTAAATCGCGTCACATCTGCACCTATATCCTATATCTAATGTGGGATCAACAAAGAAAGAGCAATGAAACCGAGAAGATTTCGGGATGATAATAGTTATTTATTTAGGCGGCTTACAAGAGAAAAAATGTCTTCGTTTAGCGCAATTGGGTACCTAAAAAGATTCCAAATCTCCGGAGTTGATAATTTTCAAGATATTGATAGTTGCACTTCGCGATAGAACATCCTGTATAGACGCGTTTGTATTTGCAAAACATCTAACGTTTGCCGAATGTAGCAGACATCTGCTTCAGAAGAATTTGGCATTCAAGTCTATACCGAGGGTTACCTTCTGCCTGGCAAATGCAGTTGCAATATTTTGGGCTACCTATACCGAGATGGGAAATGTCATGTTATTCGGGCGCTTGTTTATCATGAAAATGTTTTAAAGAAGAATCTACACTGATTACTGTTAGAAGATATGGACAACGTGCACTTTGCTCAAACTGCTGAATATCAATCAGCATTGGTTAATTGCAAGGAAGAAGCCTCAAACATCGTCTATATTTTTCAAACTTCGACAAAATGAAGAAAAATAAAACATTTTGCAGCTACGCTTGTAAAGAACTAAAAGAATTTCAGGCATGAAAGATATCAAAATCATTTTAAAAGAGTATAATTTTGAGGGATTTTCTTTGGATTTGGTAGAAAATAATGTGTCCAACGCTAAAAGAAACGCACGTTATTCTGAAGAAATTAAGACCCTTCCTCGTAGAGCTCAGATACGCAAGTGGTTGGCAAATCGTGGATTCTTTTGGCCAAATTATTTGAATGAATCGTTTGCGTCGAGCAATAATTTCCGCGAGTCGTAGTTTGGTACCATTAGAACCTATTTCTTTTCTTGATTAACTGATAACGTTAAATATTTAATGGACTTGAGAGATCAAGCGCTGTGCAAATTTAAAAAAAATCAAAATCTTTAGCACATTGATGGCGCATTACAAAGAATTTCGTAACTTCACTACTTCAGCTTAACGAAGTTATAACGAAATTATACACGAAGTCTTTGGCGCACCTCGCGGAATTCTCACGTATCCAGCAAGAAGTCTAAATAGTTAAGATTACTACAATCCAATTTGACTGAGTGCGAGACTCTGAATAATTTCTTTTTGTGATTTACCATCTTCAATCCACTGTTGTACCAACGGTACAGAGGCAAATTCATCTTTGAAAATAGTTTCTGACCACGATATTTTTCTAATAATAAATAGTATTAGCTCAAGGTCCCAGGGCGAGGGTGGTATTAATTAATTCAGAATTCAAAACTATTTGAAATTCGAGCTTTGCATCAATTTCGACCACTGTGCAACTGTCTGATGCCATAAATTCAAGTTCTTCGTATGTTAGAGGTTTTAAAGCTGGAACTTGGAAAAACTCGTCTATTTGGGGAGGTTATCTAGGCGAAATTTACAGCACGTACCGAAAGCTTTCGCCATAGGTTTTCTTGTAAATATTGGCAAAGTACAACCAGATTTTCTAGCTTTCTATTGGCTCTACAGACACAGACGATCACATATGTACGTGTGTTCGTCTTGTTCAAGGAATGTTTTAATTCGAAAGTAAAGTTGAAGATGTTACAAAATTCTTAAGCGGAAGACACTGTTTTATTGGCGGAAACAATTTATTCTGTTAATTTCTCACCTCAGCAGATGCTATAATTAAATAAATATTTCCACCAAATTTTTTTCAAACGAAAGATATTCTGAGCAAATTTCCTTTAAGAAGATAAATTTGAAATAAAAACGTAGGCTTCCACGGCCAGAGTCAGCTGAAACTAAACGTGTTCCGGGTTTGCACCGTGTCATGTCGTTGATTAAAATAAAACTCGACGTTTCGCCCACAATCGTATGGGACTTCTTCAGGAGAGTGCGGCACGATTGCGGGCGAAACGTCGAATTCTATTTTAACCAACGAAATGACACGGTTCAAACCCGGAACACGTTTAGTTTCAAGAGAAATTTGGTTTACTTAAACATATATTGGCCTTTCAGTGTAATAAATAGAGTAAAACGTACAAAATTTCCAAAGAGCATGTACGGCTTTAAATTAAAAGAATTTTCTTTTGCACGACCTTATATACACGTATAATACGCATGCAAACCTATTTAATATAGAAACAAACCCATCATCGCATTTCATCTGGATCCTCTCGGTTTTGGAGGCAACCAGGCGGACATATCGCCCTCTCGCAGCAATCTATAAATAGGGGTGCAACGAATGAGCGCAAGGTGGTATTAATCGCGGCGTGACGTGACGGGGATGTCCGATTTCCACCGTCTAAATGTTGGCGATGAATTTGGGAGTATTTTTCCCCGGAATTTGGACGTATCTATGCCAGCAGCAGCTCGTATGATTCAAACTTAGAGAACGCGATCGGCGTCATTTCATTTTTAGAATCAAAATAGCTTTCATTTCGGGCAAATACGATTAATCGCGATGCGGGGATGCGAAAAGTAATCGGCGGCACCCCCACATCTCTTCTTGGCGTTTCACCTTGTCCACTTATCGAGTAAAATAGGTAAAACAGGGAATATCGAATCGTCACGATGGATGTCAACGATTTCCCAGCTATTCGCCTTTCTGATATCTTTCGCACCGTAATTTTTTTCCAAATAAACTTCATCTTGTTCGTAGCCCATAGCGGATCTCGTAATTGGAAAATTTCCAGCGTATTAAAAATCCACCGCCACACTACCCGATCGACAAGTCGAAATACATGATGCTGGCTAAAGGTTTTTTTTTTTTTTCGTGTTACCGACGTAGGTCCGCGGCACACCTACATACACGGAAGTGCCGGTCCGGAGGGGGCGGTGGAGTACCGCGTTCGGATGTCGACGAGATGAAATGACGATATCGGAACAAGTCCTGGGTGTTGCGGCGCGGGATGGGTAGTAGGGAGCGGTGGTTTCGCTCTAAAAAGGTGTCAATCAAGTTGATAGGCTTTGATTGCGCTTGTCAGAGGCAAAACACCGCCATAGCTTATGGACTTTATCCCTGCAGGAGGGACTGGAAACGTGTATGTGATGCGATCGCCCAATAACGAATAATATAATTTGGTGTCGATTTAAATTGTGCATTGTCAGACCAGATTAGATTATGGTAAATATAGATACTAATTTCATATTTTAGGCTTGATCTGGCAAAAATTAAAGTAAATTCAAATCCAAAAAGAGAAAAAAAAATAATGCCATTTAATGCTGCGGCAATACTAAGATTTGCTCAAGAGACTTCCACACTAGTTAAGTGGTGAGAATTGAACACTATTTTAATGTAATCCTTAGTGCAAAACTAACATTATAATAGAATGTCTACACTACACAGTGTTGCATTTTACACGGTACACTCCGATAAAATAACTCTGTGTAGCGCTGGAAGCATTTTTAATGCTTCAAGCGCTGTACTTCAATTCCTTTTAAAAGAAGTGAAACTTTCGAAATAAAGATTTACTTTTGGTATTTAAATTACTTTAGAAGAATGATGAAATGATGAAAGTGCTTGAAGTACTTGGAAGTACTTGAAAGCACTTTTTGAAATAATGTCCAAAGCCTTCCATCTTATTAATTAAGTACGTTAGACAAGATGACGAATTCTTGGATATGATGATGAATGTTTAAAGAATGATGGAAGACATTCCTTGGACTTTTCAAAGCATTTACGAAGTACTTGAAACACTTTCAACAGTACACGAAGTACTTCAGAAGCCTCAGATATTTTGTACCTTTATAACACTTGTGAAAAATATTTATTAGTTAAAATGGAAAATAATTATAACAAGAATAGGATCAATAACGTAAGAAACATAACAATACAAAATAAACTAAAACAACTACAACAATGCAAAATTTTAATTTAAATAGTTCCTTTTATTTTTTTTCTTGCCTCCTATCTGAAAAGTAGCCTTGAATTTTGGATAGTGATGCACAAATTTAATTAATTAATCCGGGACAGCTGTTTCGAAAATACGTGGATCCCCATTTTCAACCGTATGACGATGCGAGCAAAAGCTCTAAATTCTGTTACATGTCTGTCCTATCCCTACTTTCGTGAAAAATTATTATGTGGAAGTTCTCCTATTGCCACCTAGTGTTGTTTGAATATTGGAGGTTTATGACGAGATTGGACTGCTCTGGAGCCCCATAGTTGAATGTAGGCTTTCACGATCGTCTAAAGACAGTCTTTAGAAATCTTCTGAAGAAGCTGACAGCATGATCAGCGAAACGTCAACCAAAATATTAACTACACGACATCACCCGAAAGACATTTCTACTATGGATTACGGTCGTGAAAGCCTACACTCAACAATACAGATAACTATTGGTTTATGATCAGATCGGAATTTAAAAAAGGGCCCTAAGTTGTTTATAAAATACGGAGCGATCGGGCCCAGGGTTTTCGTCGATAACGGTTGGGAAGTGTCTCTTGAAGAAATAAGAAGCAAACGGCATCGTTTTCTCCTATTGGCTGTAAGTTGATGAAATAATGGGAGACGTTTGAACAGATTACAAAATTCGACCTTATCACGCCACTTCCCTTGTTTGACCCATTTGTACGTAAATAAATCTTAATATTTATTGCCTTATCTCACAATTTTGTAAGGCATTTTCAAAATCTTGCTGCTTGTTATAAACTTACAATAAAGATATAATATAATATATATAACATCAATTATTGAGGATCCGCTGGATCTAATTGGTTAATGCTATCTATAATAGTACCCTCAGAATAATATTAATTAACGGTAGGGCACATTTCCTAATTCTATACAAGGTTGGTTCGGTATTAATTACAACTTTATTAATTAAAATGTTCGTTAGTTATTGTACATATCGACTGGAACAGACGGTCGGGAGTTAGTTAGTCTGATGTTCGTGCGAGTTGTTCGTTGAGGTTGAACCTATTTTGAGCGACAATTACAATCTGCAAAAAATGGCGAATACGTAATTGTAGAATGTTGGAAACTGACGCATAGCATAACATCCGATACTTTTCGCATTAAATGTTTATAAAAAAAGTTTATACTGTATGACGCACATTGGAAAAGGAATAATGTTGAACCGCCGATTTTAAAACTTTCAAATTTTTATGTATCTATTTTGTACTTTTCTAACGTTGGCTATCGATTGGCTCTAGGTTGGGAAAATCAGTTAAGCGTTGGCTGGCAATCGGGAAATGATTAGCAGTGACATAAGCAAATCGACGTTGAACCAATTCAGTCGGTGAAGATTAGTTGTCAACCGTTGTCGGCAGGCAACGGGGTGCGCCAGTTTTCAGGGAATGTTTTATGTTTAACAAAACTTAAACGTTTATTTTATGTAACGCGTTTTTTTATTGTTTCTAGCACTTCCTCTTCTGTTTACCAGAAAATATTGTCTGGGACAGTCCATTTCTACATAAACCCACCACTTTTTTCATAACCTTTACTTTAATTTCTTCCTTATTGTTATTTTTTATCTATTATTTCTCCATTTTAATTTTATTTAACAACAACATACTGGCGTATTTGTCAAATTATTAAAATTCATTTTTTCTCTATTATTAATAGTAATAATAATAATAATAATAATAATAATAATAATAATAATAATAATAATAATAATAATCTTTATTAGTGCTATTACACAACAATAGTGCTTACACAAGTTACACAAACGAAAGAAAATGGAATAAATTTAAATGTACAAATACATATCATAGCTACCGCTACTCAAATATTCATCGACCTAGTAGAAAGCTCGAGAAAGTAAATATTTTTTAATTGTCCGTTTAAATGAAGAAATCTTCATAGCATAATAGCTTACTCCGTCTCTGCTTTTTGCTATCCTATGAAAATACATCAATTATATAAACGTCCTTCTTCAGTTCATCGAAGAAAAGCGCTTTCCTCTTGGTATCTTTTGCGATCTTAGTCGAGCCCTCAATTGCGTCCCTCACGTTCGCTTGTTAGGAAAGTTATCAGCTTATATAATTCGAGGAAGAGGAAGAGCGGTGGAACAGTGGTTTGGATAATTGCTTCCAGTTTATCGCGAGATAAATATGCGTAGAGAGGGCGTTACTCATAAATCTGGAATCTGGCCTGTTACTTTAGGAGTCCCGCAAGGGTCGGTTCTTGCTCCAATCTTATTTTCTCTGTATCTAAATGAAATTGTAGACTTCCTTATAATTATATATGCAGACGATACATCTGCTGTGACTGTTGGTAATTCGCAAGAAGAAGCCATTCGTACCGGAAATTTACTCCTTGAAAAGTTATTTATGCGGTTCTCCGCTAACAAGCTCTATTTAAATCCTTCTAAAACGTTAACTCTCTTATTCCATACAGGGGTAAAGATTCATTACTTCAAATCAATTTTTAGGGCTGATTTTTACTGATACTTCGTCGTGGAAGCCTCATTGTGCGCAATGTTGTTCAATGTCAGTTACTTTCAATCTAAACTGACCTATGGAATCATTTTTTGAGGTAATTCACCCCATGCCTCTCAAATTTTTTTGATGCAAAAACGAGCGCTACGAAGCATGATGGGAGTAAAGCCTCGTGAACCTTGTCGTCCACTCTTCGCAGCAACAAAACAGATTTAAATACGCGTTCTTGTCACACTTATCTGGTGAGGAATACTTCTATTTTGCCTAAAAGAATTTTTTCCGAAAAGAAAGAAGAAGCCTAAGCCTCCTTGAAAACATCCCTCCCGCCCCCCTTCCTATTTTTTTTTAAGTAAAATTATATAATTAATAATAATAAATTACCTTATTGCATGATTAATTTAAGTTTAAGTAGTTTTAAGCTAGAATTTAAAAAAGTACTGCTGCACCAATTTAAGTGTTGAAGAATTTCTTAGTATAGCTTTAGATTAACTTTTGTTTAGGAAACTTTTAATTTATGTATATTTTGTTGACCTGAAGCAATTGTTTCTAATAAACTATTATTATTATTTCAATTACAGCTACTATCTTCCACAAAGGCACACTGATGAGCCATATAACGGCGAAACGCATGTCTACGCATGCTGGATGTTGGTAGCTTGTTTCATTATTAAATAAATACATAAATGTCGGAAAATTGCGATACTTTTCCAGCTATTTAAAGGATCCCGGCAAACGGACAAAATCGTAGGTTCGAATCCTATCGGCGTCTAATGAGATTTTTATTTAATTAATTAAATTTAATTAATTACATGAGGATCCCTATACGTTATTGGATAACGATTCGCAGACGAATACAGTGCAAAGTACGTTTTCCTCGTGTAATTTTATTTACATTATCCCGTAAATAATTCCGAAAATATCCGAAAAATAAATAATAACGGAGCGCAATCAATTTATAGCCGGAATTTAATAATTAATTTCGAATTAATCGCCTTCCACCATATCGACGCAATATATTAATTACACCTGGTGTACGCGTGCCCGGTATATACGCTCCTGTCGGCGCCATATTTTCCCCGAAATCGATCAAAGGAGGACGTCACGCTGCAATACAACACATAACGGGGCCCTCCCGTCCCCCGCGACGTCGAATGCATGCTCATTAAATTAACATCAATTTGTACCGTGAAAGCCGATAAAATATGGGTAAAACAAAAAACGAACGCTTTTAAAATTCGTTATTGTAGGGGCGCGAGTACATTATTCGGGATTCCTGCGAGGGTGGGGGGAGTAGAGTTTTGCAATTTTAAATACAATTACCGAGCGTAATTAGATTTTTAAAATCTCGTTGCGCCGATACCATTTTCCTATGTGAGTGTTCGCTTAATGGTTCCGGTACTTCCCTAGAATTGAATGCATATTCATGGTTGCGGAGCATGGAGCAGATGAAATGAGAGGATGTATTGATGTTGTTACGTTATTGAGCCGATGTTGTGCATATGTACGTAAATGTGGTACGTTCGAATCCGGGCATAATGGAAGAATTGAAAGAGTTTTATTTGTGCGTCTTTACGCACCTTTGTTCGTAATAACGATTATAATCATGTAGAAGAGGCGATATTGCAATGAGAGGAAGAAGAATTAGTCAATAACAACAATATCTACTAATTGATTCAACAGTTTTAATTCTTGCTCGGTAATAAGAGAAATTGTTGAATATTTACTAATATTTCTTTTTTTTTTCTTAAAACTATTTTTTTTTATTTCTATTTTGGGGTTTCTCACCGGGAACTGCATGGTCCGAGCGTATCTCTACCCACATCGCTGTTTGTCTCTGGGCTTATATCACCCTTGTCGACCAACTACATTAGTAGCGTTTTTTTGATTATTCAAGGCGTTTTTTGATGTGTTTTCATTATGTTATGGTAAGCTTAAAGTGCAGCTACCCAGAGCACTCACGCGCGGCGTCCTTTCTATGTACTAAATGGCACCAAGAGTTACATCCGGCTCCGTCGTTCTCGAAGGAGGATGATATCAGCCGAAAGGCAAACGGCGATGTTCGTCGGTTAGTGTTCTCTCTCCTCACATTGCTTTAGCCGTGAGTCCTAGCGAATGAACCAATTAGCGCGGTTTTTTATGCCATTGGCGCGAAATTTCCACTTACTCCACCTTACCCTATTGAGATTATTTGTTTTAAGAGATTATATGTTTGGATCAAATAAATTTTGTGACACAAAAATTATTTCTTTGCTTAAGAAGAAAGCTGACGAGGGTAATGGGGTAAGATGGTGGTGACGCCCCAAAAATAGTCAATTCCCATGAAATAAATCACAAAAATGGCGATTTAGTTCCCCCGAAAAGGAGCACATTAAAAATAAGTTCACTCCCATCGAAAAAACATTCTCCAAAAAAAGCAAATCACGCCTCTTCAAATAGTCAAAGCTAAAGCACCGCCCAGCATTTCCCAAAAAAAACTTTTTACCTAGCAAAAGATACAACCCATTTAATATCCTTTTCTGTTCGGATAAAATGAAACTTTTATCGCTATGTCTATTGGTCGTTTATAAAATAATTGTTGAATTATTACTTTCATTGATTGTGAGTTCAAACTTAACATTTTAAATTAAAACTTATAATTAGCCGGACACGATCGTAGATTCATACAACCTATTACGTTTTCTCGTGTCAGATACGTACACAGCCGTTCAGAGAAGTTCGGTCGGTTGATAAAAAACATGAAAAGGTTACAGAAACAAACGAAACTAAAAACAAAATGCAATTTTATTGAGTGTACAGGTAAAAAAGACAAAAATAAATAAATAAAAAGTTATTCTGGCCTAATATAACATACTGAACATTATATTTTTTTTTCATCGAAGAAACCTCCTTTGCTGTTAATCACCGCTCGAACTATTCTAGGCATTCTTTCGATAAGTTTTGTTAAAACGGATCGTGGAATATTAATCCGTTCATGTTGCAGAATATTCCGTAAATGTTCTTGCGAAGTTGGACATATTTTTCGGATCCTCCTGTCCAGTTCATCCCGCAACAACTCTATCGGGTTCAAATCTGGGCTTTGTGGGGGCCATGTCATTACTTTCAGGGTGTGCTGTTCTTCTTGCTCCTTTAGATAGTTCTTACACACTAACGCCGTGTGTTTCGGGTCGTTGTCATGCATGAATGTAAAGTTACGGCCTATTATACGCAATCCTGATGGCGCTGCATGATTCTGGAGTATTGCAAAATAATTTTCCTTCCTCATTACACCCTGCACTCTGCATAAATCTCCCGTCCCAGCAAAGGAGAGACATCCCCGCACTAACACAGAACTATGCCCTTGCTTCACTGTTAGCACAATGCAGTTCGGGATTATTTTTTCGGTTTTAGATCTTCGGACATAAACTCGTCGATTTTGCCCAAAAACCTCAAACTTTGACTCGTCACTCCAAAGCTCGTGTTTCCAATCATCTAACGACCAATCTAGATGAGAACGGGCCCACTGTAGCCGTTTTGCTCTGTTGTCCCGACGTAATAAGGGTTTTCTAATGGCAATGCGTCCATGAAGGTCCGCTTGTTGAAGTCGACGTTTTACCGTACTCGCCGAAACTTGTTCTTCACGGCCGCGATTGACTTCGGCTGCTATTTGTGGCGCTGTTAATTTTCTATTGCGTTTGGTTAATAATACAATTGTCAAATCTTCAGCTTTTGTTGTTTTCCTAGATGCTCCGGGACGAACACGATTTTCTATAGTTCCAGTTGTCCGATATCGCTTTATGATGTCATTTACTGTTGAACTTCTCATATTTATTTTTTCAGCAATTTGTCGCCCCGAATATCCTTCTTCAAACAGCGTAATAATGCGTGAACGTTTTTCTACGCTGGTAGGCTTGCCACGCGCCATTTTGAAGTAAATTTTCTTAAAATTTTCGCACAAAAACGAGAGATGCACACCAACACACGTTCAACAGTAAAACGAAGCAAATTTATATCTTTACGCTTGTGATAAATAAACAAGAGTGATGCTGCGGTATATTTCCTAAATGTATTGTTCGCTAATAATCCCCAAACGACAGGTTTCAAAAGATCGGCACTTCCGAGAAAATTCTTGGAATGATAATGGGACTTCATTGTGGTTGTCGCAATATTTCTACTTTACATAATAATTTACGGCTTTAATCCCTTAGAAAAGAGTGTTTGCTTAATATTTTTCTAATTTTATGTATTAATAATTGTATACAGTGCGATATAATAGATTTTTATTGTATGATCGAACTTCACTGAACCGCAGTGTACATCCAACTGATTCGGTAAAATTCTAATACGCCATTATCCAAGATCGCAGTAACCGATATCTTGAAGTGCGAGGTATATTCCGACACCTGGCGCTGGTCCCAATAATACAACAATAATAAGAAATACCTTTTTTATAAATCGAATAAAATTGGAGCTACTCTCTAAAAAAAATTGGTAGTTTTCCTCGCAAAAAGTAGTAAATTATTCTTTGCCTGGTGCAGCACTCAGAATCGTCTCTTACCAAAGGGGATTCTGTCCTTCGTCCATCATTAGGAATTTCCTTTACCCTTGCTTGTGAACAGATAAATTCTTTTCCGGCCAACCCAGCCAATAAGCTGTATAATTTTCGGAAGGCACTGTACAACTCCTTACTTGAGGTCGATTGGTCGGCTGCGCTTCCTGTGGAACTTTCGGTTCTAACTGAATTTTCATGTGTAAATTTCCGCTGCCACTGGATTGCAAACCCACCCAATGTTTTATTAATTCAATATATTTACAAGAATCTGCTTTATCTTAATCATTTCTAGCCCAAAAAAAAAAAAAAATCTTGACTAAAATGCAAAAATTCAGCACAATCTATTATTAGCTTCCCGATCTCCCCTCGCTTCCAGCTTTTCTTTAGAAGTAGCCGTCGTCTGCTTTGCTTGAACCACCGAAGCTGCAATATCGGCGATTCTTCTCTTTGCAAGCATTGCGCTACGTAGGTATATTATCTTTACCCCACAAACAGCTCGCGTACGGTTGACCGCTCAAAGAAGAAGACGTCCTTTCAGAAGGGGGTGCTTCGCGAAAGGTTACACGCATGAACCGCCTCAGGTGTGTAAATATAGTTACATCATATACAGTCCGGCACATTAACCAAATAACACCTCGCTAGTCAAAGCCGGCTATGTGATCCGCTTCATTAATTTCTTTACGGATCATCGAAGCAAAACGCATGTTTTATGAAAATAAATGCGGATATATCGATTACCTTTAGTGACGTATGTGGCAGAGGGATCCCGTTGGGGTGTATCGAGGTAAATAAGCTTGAAAATTATTTAAAAATAGGCGATAATGTTGCTGTACGCGGGTTTTTTGGGTTTAAATCTAACGCCGTTTGCGAGAGGAGGCTTTTTTTTTTTTTAATCTAACAGTATCCTTCACTTTCACTCCTCCTAATTAAAAAAATAGAATAGGTGAAATCGCGCCGTCGGAGGGCTTAAAAAAAAGGTAAATATGAATAGAGATTTCAACGGATGTTGCGGAAGTGTTACGAAGCTTCGTTTTGGTCTTGAACGTGACAGATTATCTCGCATTATATCATAATAGAGCACAAAATTCATTGTACGAGGGACTCCACACTATAAAGCCGTGATCTTATTACATAAGAACGTGGAAGCGTATCGTTTTGGAGAGACAAGAAACCATCGAGAATATTTCCGGAATGACAGCTAATTTCACTTGACGCTCTTGCTCGAGCTTGTGCCCCTTTATTCCTGCCCTTCACTTACCAGAAACCCCCGTCGTTACCGTTCAAGATGTACCTCATCCGGAAGATGACAGAATTTCGTGGAAATTTCGAGTTTTTTTTTCCTTCGGCGTTCTCCTTTTTCCTCTTCTTCCGACGGTATCTCTACGTGTTTTACGCCCTCGACACCGTGTGACCATCGTCGCGAATTATCTCGCCGTAGATATTGATTGAACGCGACGATGAATTCTTGAACCTGCACGTTATTAAAACCTTGACAAATAGTCGAGGTGACGTCTGAGATGAAGAACTAGACGGTCTGAAGAGACGTCGGTTTTCGGCGTTAAGTAACTCGCGAGATGTTTTAGATTGTTTACTGTAACTTTCGCGAAATTATATTATGAGGCAGGTGAAGCGTGCTTCCGACGGAAAGAATGGAGGTTGACGTGTTTTGTTTGGCCGTACGAACGAGGAAAATTGACAAAAAAGGCGACAGAAAACGGCGTCTTTAAGGAACTAGATTGTTGAGAAGGAACAATTGCTTCGTACGAAGATTAGAGTTGCTGCAACATATCTATCGGGTTAATTCGTTTATCGTCAGTGAAACTATCGGATTGTGAAATCTTGGCGGTCACGATGTACGATTTACAAAGTTTTCCATAAGTTCCGTCTGCGCGTATTCACTTTCGGTGAATTTTAGCCTAGTTTCTGGCGCTTTAGGGTAAAGTTACCCCACTTTCTGATCTCCCTAAAAGAGATGAAATTCCTCCTCAAAGTGGGAGAATTTTACAGCTTCAGCGAGGCGGGATGACATGTTTAATGGTTATCTTCAATCGACGCTACACCGACTGAATTGGTTTAACGTCGACTTACTTATGCTTATGCTCACTTAAGTGTAATTTTTTGATTGTCGACCAACGCTTAAATAATTTTGCGCCAACCGTACGACGTTGTGCCAAGTGAAGGCCAACCGTTAGCCAACCTACTATCCTACCAGCATACATGCTTTGTTTTTAATTATTTTTCTTCTAATTGATTTTTTATCGGAATACCAGTAATTACGCTCGCTGAATGTTTTTTTTCCGTTCATTTTGACGTCGTAGACTCGGACGATTGAGAAGGTAAATCAGTCCTTTTATTAGATTTTGGTGCCTTTGTTTTTAATTATTTTTCCTTTCTTGTTCTTTTCTTCTAATTGATTTTTTTTTATGGAAATGCCAGTAATTATGGTTGATGCTTTTTTTTCGTTCATTTTGATGAGGACGATTAATAGTTGGTAACTGTTTAATTTTCCAAAGTCAGGTGTTAGATTTTGAGTTTAAGCTGCTAGAACTTGCTTCTTGTTCAGAAAAAACTAATTTGCACTTTACAGATGGAAGTGGTGTAACTCTTGAAGAAGAAAATGTTTGCAATATGGGTAGAAAAAAGCAATTATCCTTGATAGAAAGGGGTAAAGTTCTAGCCTGGCACCAGGGTGGTGTTAGTAAGAAGGAAATTGCTCGTCGGTTACGAAAAAGCGATTATTCCGTTAGAAATTTCCTAAAAGATCCGGAAAATTACGGCAAACCAAAAGGCCAAGGGCGACCGAAAGCTGTAAGTGGGCGGGATAAACGCATGATATTGCGGTGTGCATCCAATTCTTCTGCGTCGGCGAGAGTTATTGCAGAACAGGCGGGGGCACAAACGCACGTGCGTAATGTTCAAAAGATTTTAAAGGCGTCACCGGTAATATCACAGAAGAAAATGTTGAGAAAACCGCCACTTTCGGCGAAACACAAAGAAACGAGGTTGAGATTTGCCGAAGAACACGTATCCTGGAAGAAACAATGGGAAAAAGTTATATTTTCCGATGAGAAACGTTTTAATTTGGACGGATCGGATGGGTACTCGCATTATTATCGTGATCTGAGAAAGGAATCAAAAGTGAAAATGACGAGACAATTAGGGGGTGGATCTGTGATGATATGGGCAGCGATTGGATTTCGCGATAAGAGTGGGATGGTGTTTTGCACAAACAAAATGACATCTGTGACGTATAAAGACTTATTGCGTGACAATCTTCTACGTTTTGGAAACCAATGGGGCGGGCGCAATTTTGTTTTTCAGCAAGATAACGCGCCAATTCATAAAGCAAAAACCATCACTGAATGGTTTAAAGGGAAAAAGATTAAAACTTTACAGCGGCCGGCACGGTCACCAGACTTAAACATTATTGAAAACATGCGGGGTGAATTGGCACGTCGCGTTTATGGCGGAGGCCGTCAATATTTCACGGTTCAGGAACTGAAAACCTCAATAG
This sequence comes from Oryctes borbonicus, assembly GCA_902654985.2. NCBI lineage: Eukaryota > Metazoa > Arthropoda > Insecta > Coleoptera > Scarabaeidae > Oryctes > Oryctes borbonicus. Next base: position 2,874,736 of record LR736887.1, read on the forward strand.
TGACTGAATGGCGGAATATCCCTCAAAATTATGCGTTAAATTTATATAAATCTATTAATTACAGACTATTGGAAGTGATTAAGAACAATGGAGGATCTACGCATTACCGATCACTCATTTGTTTATTTTTGTTTTACATTTGCAACAGAGCGTCTAAATTTTTGTCGCAGAAATTGTTTAAACATTGCAGTAATAATTTATTATTTAGTTCATATGTTACCGGAGGAGATATTTTTAAGTTTATTTTACTTTTACGAATAAAAACTTAATTAGATATCTTGCTAGTTTCGCAAAGAAATGTTTTAACCCTTAAAACATCTTACCGCGTCGAAGTTTTTGTCCGGCAGTGTACATTAATAAAAGCTTATTTAAAGAAATTAATGCATTTAGGGTAAGATGACGAATCGAACCGTATCAGAATCTTATCGACACTGATATTAAATCACCTACAAACCTTTAAATTGCAGCGTAAGAATCTTACCCCGACTTCCTCTATCTTAATCTTAACCATCTATCCTGGCACTCAGAGTCTATGAAGAATATTCAATAATTCATAATTCAATAATACTTATAAATGTGGATAAGCCTTTAGCAAATCAGTCGACAATTCACCACCATCCTTATGTATTATTCATTCGATTTCAATTTCAAACATATCTATTAAATATATTATTTGTGAGCTGTTGCGAATTTGAACTGGTTGTATGCTGTCGTGGCGCTGTCGACACAAATCATAACGAACGTATTCCCAGGAGAGAAGGGGTAATAACAACGTCGGATGAACGGGCTAAACGTAGGAATCCATCGGTACGGATTTTCCGTACGAACTTACGGCTCCATAAGGATTTCGTACATCGACATTTTCTTTATCTTCTGTCTTACGACCGCCATTGTGTACTAGACTTTTAGAGATTAAACTATAATTTCGACGTTTAAACCTACCTGTATGCGACATAATTTTCAGCGAGTTTTCGAGCCCCGCAGTGGTTCGTACTTCGTTGAACGTAACGCTGCGTACGCGGGTTTATAAATACACAGCAGGTGTTTTTAATTATTCAAGCCTGTACATCATTTCATTCTCTACGGTTAGGAAAATTAAGGCTGGAGGTTCTTTTGTGCTTTTTTTTTTTAGGGATAACGCTATGCCGGAGAAGCTAACAATGAAATGATTAAATAAATCGTCTTTTGGTTAGAATCTTTTGTTTTCTTAATTATTACCGCAATATCTGTAAAAAACAAAAAAAAACAAGCTAGAATCAAGCCATATTCAATGCTAATAGAGTAATCTTCTTATAATTACAGCCAGCTCTTCGCTGAAGAAACATAGTTCTTCTTCTTCTAGAAAAGAAGCTACAACCTCTCGATGTCACTTTTCTTGGCTCTCTTAAAACCTTTTATAATCAAGCATGTGATTCGATGAGGGTTAGTCAGCCAGATACTCCGGTTACCGATAAAAATTTTAGGCCAGTATTTGGGGAGGCATGTGGTAAGGCAGCGACGGTCAGTAACGCAGTAAACAGAATTTGGCCTGTGCGAAACTGAACCATTTAATCTGCACATTTTTATGGTTAATCTGCACATTTTTATGGGATAGTGATTTTGTGCCGGCAATAACAAGTGACAAAACAGATTTGAACCCGATAGAGTTGTTGTGGGATGAAGTGGACAGGAGGATCCGAAAAATATGCCCAACTTCACAAGAACATTTACGGAATATTCTTCAACATGAATGGATTAATATTCCACGATCCGCTTTAACGAAACTTATCGAAAGAACGCCCAGAATAGTTCGAGCGGTGATTAACAGCAAAGGAGGTTTTTTCGATGAAAAAAAAAAATAACGTTCAGTATGTTATATTAGGCCAGAATAACTTTTTATTTATTTATTTTTGTCTTTTTTACCTGCACATACAATAAAATTGCATTTTGTTTTTAGTTTCGTTTGTTTCTGTAGCCTTTTCATGTTTTTTAATAACCGACCGAACTCCTCTGAGCGGCAGTGTACGTATCTGACACCAGAAAACGTAATAGGTTGTATGAATAGACGATCGTGTCCCGCTAATTATAAGTTTTAATTTAAAATGTTAAGTTTGAACTCACAGTCGATGAAAGTAATAATTCAACAATTATTTTATAAACGACCAATAAACATAGCGATAAAAGTTTCATTTTATCCGAACAGAAAAGGATATTAAATGGGTTGTATCTTTTTCTAGGTAAAATGTTTTTTTGCGAAATGCGGGCGGTCGTTTAGCTTTGACTATTTGAAGAGGCGTGATTTGCTTTTCTTTGGAGAATCTTTTTTTGATGGGAGTAAACTTATTTTTAATGTGCTCCTTTTCGGGGGAACTAAATCGCCATTGTTACGATTTACTTCATGGGAGTTGACCCTTTTTGGGGCGTGTTCTAATATGTAGAGGTAATACAGTAATGTGTCTTGAATTTTAATATACAACTGTTTATTTATTTATTTTTGTCTTGTTTACCTGTACATACAATAAAATTGCATTTTGTTTTTAGTTTCGTTTGTTTCTGTAACCTTTTCATGTTTTTTACTAACCGACCGAACTGCTCTGAACGGCAGTATACGTTGAATGCAAGATTGATATTGTTTTTCTAAATTTAAATTGAAACCAACTACAAACAAAAATGGAAGAGATTACATTATTTAGCATTGTTTAGCCATTATGATGACTAGAGATGACCAAGGCAGGTAAAATTATTACTTTTTTTGCAGCGACTAGACAAACTCGTGTCTATTCGTCTCGTAAAGAAGCCTACTGGTCTCCCCGAGAGTAGACAAAAGACGAGTCTGTCTGGTCGTTGCAAAAAAGTAATAATTTCACCTGCCTTTGTCATCTCTAGTGATGACCTTTAAGTTAAATTTTATTCCTACTTGACCGAAGTTTCGTTAAACGATTAAGAACTTATTCGCTTTGTAACACTTTACTTCATTCTTCATTTTTGCTGCAAAAAAAAAGAATTTCCAAGCATGAAGAACAAAATTTTAAACTAAATCTTATAAGTCGTCATTTGCCCTATATAGCTGAAAAGCAGTAATTAAATTAAAATTTTATCTTCCTTTAATGCTAATCAGTGACCCGAATTGTATTGTTATTTAATTTGTCGATTTATTAAGTTAATTCTCAAGAATTCTAAGATACAACTCACTTCTTACATTAAGATAACTAAAGTAAATTTGTTACATTCAAACTCATATTTCTCAAATATCATTAAAAATAGCTCAAAATGATCGTAATAGCTGTAATCAGCAGGTCAAACTGCATAAGGGACCATCATCAAAATAAATATTTTAAAACATTTTCATAATTTTCTTAATTTTCCTATATCTCTCTAACTTTATTAATAGATTTCGATCCGCTGAATCCATTAAAAGTTACCCAGGTCTTCCATCTCTTACTATCCTTATCTTTGGCCTTTTTCGGCATCCAATAATTTCTACGCAAAATAGATTGTTAATAAATTCCGACGTAAAACCGAAGTTTGAATTTCGCCAATTTACTCAAAATCCCCTTGAGGGCCATTCAGCGCAATGCAAAGGCTTCAGTTACATGTTTTTAGTAAAAATCGGACTCGGAGAAGGTTCCAATTTCTGGCCGGATTTGAACTCATCCTTCGGATCGAAAGACTGAAATACTGAAAAAACGAATTCAATAATTCCTGTTCGTTGAGTTCGTTTTGTTCAAGCAAGAAAGAAATGATTATATTAACAAATAAATTTATTACAACAATGAACTACATTTATCAAACTGAAACTTCTTCATTAATAAAATAAATATCCGTTTATTAACTTTGCGCGAAGCAAAAACGAACTTTAGAAATCTTTCATTATACATTAAATGAAATAACAATTATATGTTTTTCGGTATAATAAATGGGCATTTATTGAAATAATGAACTCGCTCATTACACCAATTTTTATTAAAAAAATTATTAATGTAGGTACGTTTTTATTGTGTTTACGTATTTTTTTTTTCCTTCAGTGCAAATATGCTAACGGTTTAACCAACGAGGGGGTCAAAAAATGTATTTGAAAACACCCTTGTTATTTAAATTTTAATTTGTTATAAATATTGCTCATAAATAAATAAATACAAAATTTTTGCCAAGAAAAATAAAAATAAAATAGAATTCTAATCTTTCAGTGCGAAATCAGTAAATTAATTATTAATAAATAAAAAATATCAACTTAAATATAATTAATTATAAAATATGAAATAAAGAGACATCTATTGATCAAATGCCATTTTACAAAATTGATTTAGATATAAGTTTGCAACTTAACTTAGATTTAACTAGATGGCAGCACAATTAATCTAAAACCGAAATCTGTAATCATGTACTGTCAATATATGAAAAAGGTTATTTTGTCAAATAGATTATTTTTTAAATTTCAATTTAAATTATTTAAGTGAAGATGCAAAGCATCACAAGATGCATAAATCGTTGCAAGAATTTAAAATCATCAAAATTAATAGGAAGATCGTACATAACGAAAACTAGCAAAATCAATAGCGCTAATAATGTAATAACAAGGTTTCCCATAGCAACTAAGCTCTCAGATCAAAGAAAATTTATAATTTCGTATAACGCCAGGCTTGTAAGTGGTTACTCGACGTCGACCACTCCTGAGATCCAACCAGTAGATTCCTTGAAATTCGAGAAAGTTTGCGAAGAGACTTTAGAGTCGTTAAGTGAATATTTCGAAGAACTAATCGAGGATTCTGACCATTTGAAGTTGGCGGACGTAAGTTACAGCGTGAGTACTTATTTTAGGACAAGAATCTTTCATTGTACTAATTTCATGATGTTGTATAGAGCGGAGTTCTAACGATTAACTTTGGCGAAGCGTACGGTACTTACGTTATTAATAGACAATCACCGAATAAGCAAATATGGTTGAGTTCCCCTACGTCAGGCCCTAAAAGATATGATTTTATTGCCGACGGAGAATATTGGTTATATAAACATGACGGGAGGACTTTACACGAACTTCTTCAAAGTGAAATATCTAAAATAATTAGGAACAAAGTCGATTTTTCCAAGTGCCTTTATAGTCGGATACTTCAAGCGATTTAATATTTGTTTATTTTAGCTCGTATTTTTTTTTTATATTATTTATTTTAATAAATTCTTTTAATTGTTCGATTTTATTTTATTCTCACGCGTTAAAAATGGAGGTGATGGAAGATGGTAACTTGATGGATAAGGTCAATATATTGATTCAAAGAGACATGGAATATTATAAAGTAAGCAATTCCAAATTTCCTCTAGTTACGATTTGAATTACTACGATTCATTTTAGAAGAAGCAGTGCGTGCTGCAAGAGAGCATGTGTCCCGGTATAGTCGGAGGAAAACTGGATTTTCCAAGATACGCATCTTTCGCCGCCATCAAACTAGTTATCTGGTGGGAAGATGAATATTTAGCAGCTTTTAGGAAGAATTCAGGTTTCATGAGACCTGTGGAAGAAAATATTGACACTACTGTTGAATTCGAAGGGGGTTGCGGAGGTATTATTAAGACATCAGATCCTTCAAAGTTTATGACTGCAATAACTAAGACGTCAGAACAATTATTGGGTAGGAAAATTTTATTATTGCATCAATTAAGACATTAACCCGACAATTATTTTTCAGAACATCTCCACGTATTGACCCAAGAAGCTCTGGACCACGCCGATTTAACTGTCTTAATCGGAACTATTGGCGCTGCCTCTTTGTTAAAGAACTGTCTCTGGTCTTATATGCAATCTACAACCACCACCAAATCCAGCTACAGCGAACAGTTGCAATCCAGCTTGAAGAAGTACCAGGAAATGGCGGAAGCTTTAGCTGAAAGATTATTGGACCTTCACTGCCGGTTGCTATCGTTGTACATCTTGCAGGACGCAGAATCCTTAGATTGGGAGAATAATAAACCGTTTTTCGAATCGGAAAGGGGTTCGTATGTCATCCAGATGTGGTGGTTGTACATGCAAGGTTTGTTAAAGATAAGTTCTTCGTATTTTGTTGGATGTTTAACGCTGATTATTTCGATGAAGGCACAAAAGAAGATCTCTGGAATACTGTTCCACCGAAGATGGCTCAGAGGGTGTTTTCTGGAATGCTAAACGAGACTTTGACCATTTTAACCGTTCGTTATGGACAGGTCCCTAAATTTTCGCCATTACCTAGAGGTGTCTAAACCTTTTTATTACTTTCTAGATAACCTCTTCGGAATGTAGGTCCCAATTAGTCACGGTAGACATCAGCAATTTGCTCTTGTGTATAGCACAGCTTCTGCCGAGCATCTGTGATAATGCCGAACAATTAATCGGGTTATATCTCAACAACCAATCTAAAATTTTAAGGGATATTCATTCTAAATGTCAAGAGCTGTTAACTTGCTTCGTTCTTCGCGGTGCACCATTGGATGTGCTGCATAAAGTAAGTATTTTTGCTTAACCAAGGGAAAAATTTTATCCAATAGAAACGTTTTTCAAGGTTTTTCGCAAAGGTTTTGATAATTGCGAATTGTCCAAATCACGTGGTCATACGCTAAGTCCGTGGATAGCCTTCTCTTTGCAAAACATATTTAAAGAAGCTCCCAAAAATGTCACCAAGATAACAGAGCTTCCAGATAACACTGCTATAGCATTGGAGTTCTTGGTATTGCTGAATCAACCGCAGCCTAACTGGGCACTTCTTTTAAAGGTAACAAAGAACGAATGCTTTATTTGGGTAATCGTCTTAATGGAATCTTTTTCCGATACACTTATTATTATTATACCAAAAATTTCAGGTTTGCTGCATGAGGAACTTCAACGTCCTCCTACTAATTCTTCAAGAATCTTTGACAAAATTTAATAATCCTTCGGATTTTGTAAAGATTGCTCCAAACTGTACGAAATGCGATGGGTTTCTGTGCACTGGCGATGGAATCTGTAAATCGGTTGAGTGGAAGACCAGCTTCCTCAAAGACCAGCAGTACTATGATATCATCTACGCAATTAGCCATGTTTTTTTAACTATAGGCAACGAAAGCGATCTAGCAACGTTGTTTTTACCTGTGTTGAGAAGAAACGAGAACTGGGGACAGTGTTTTGATAGGCGAGAGGTCTGTTTTGTGGAAATGTATTTTGATTATTCCTTCAGTTTTACATTTCCAGATATGGAACCAGAAAAGGCCAGCTTGGTACGAAGCTATAATAGACCTAATCAATCCGATACTTCCGCCAATAACAAGGACAGTAATAAACGCTGTCAAAACTGGTGCCAGCATGTACCAGGCCATGTCCATTGTATTAGCATGTTTCAGCCAACTATGGGATTGCATCAACCCGTCTGTTTCTTTAATAGCTCATCTAATACATGAACTTTTACCGGCAGATGTTACGCCTATAGGAAATTCTGCTCTCCTCCAATTGCTTTTGAGTTCCTTGTATAGCGATCTCCTAAAGAAATCGGAGATTATCCAAAAGAAGCTGGTCAAATTCGCCAGAGTTCCAATATACGATGAAACATCCAGCGTACCTCCAGCTAAGGATCCTCTGACGCATAAGAATTCCATCTGTAGTTTTGACGGGACTGTAAGCACAGAAGACGCTATCGCTTTAGCCGTGGCTGAGGCCATTTGTAGCATAGACGAGGATAATAAACATACTGAACAGATCGGGGAGTTTTTGGAGCAGGCTAAGCAGGGTGTAGATGGCGATATAGTTAAAAATGATGGGTGCAGACGAGTTGAAACAATCCAGCAGACCGTTGAGATATTAACCAGCGAGGTTCTGATGTCGCAATATGGTAAAAGGAGTTTGAAGGTACAATACAATGTTCAATGCGTTTTAAATTTTTAAATACAAAATTTTTCAGGTTTTACACCATTTTCTGGCTTGCAACTCGGAATGGGTATTCCAAAATTTGCAGGTTAGTCCGGTAACAACTTCGATCGAAGCAAATAGGGCCCATCCAGTTCCTAACCATCTACTGCACATAATGTTCCATATTGGATACAAATCTTTCGACCAGGTTTTTAGCAATTTTTCAAAAGTTATCGGTTAAGCACTAATATAGCTGCTACTTTTCCAGCTTCTAACAGGTGAATGGAGGCCCGATTGGTCGCATCTGTTGTCTACGCCCATGGGATTGGGTTTGGAGAGGATTTGGGCGCAGATTTCGAAGAGATGGGAGTTCAAGGAGATGAATTTTGGTTGTTTGTCTACTTCGGATGCACAAATCGTAACAGCCCTTAGTGGTTTGTTAAAACCAGTCTAAGCAAGCTTAATGACTGTAAATTTCAACTTGGATTATGAAGATGAAGTTAGTTGGCAACACTTCCGTATACGGAGTGATACAATAGCACCTGTAAAATATTTAATACAACCTGTAGTTGTTGTTCTATGTAAAAGTGAGCTATAATATCAATGTAAAAATATTTTTTATATGTTGTGAGTATTAGAAAAATGCTAATTACGTCGTCTTGTTTGTTTGGCAACAGTCTACAGTGTTGCAATTTTTTCACATCAATACTGGTGGAGTTAATGGCGAAAAATAAATAAAAAAAAAAACTTGTTGACATACATTTTATTAATTTACATATTTATTTTTGTCACATATGTAGATAGATGTACTTCATTGCGATAGACAATAAATAGCAAATACGCAAGAAATGGTAGACATTTAATTTTTATAGCTCTAGATTAATTAATTGTAACTTGTCCTTAAATAATTTAATACATTTAACTGTTACACCTAGCCAATTTACCTTACATATACAGTATGTACATTTTTAATTTTTGTACAGTATTTACAAAAGACCCTTTTACACAGCTAAAATTAACGTTCTTGACCTTCAATTTACGCAGAGAGTCGAGGAAAAGGATGGTATTGTAAGATGGGCGTGTGTTTCCGTCTAAGTTTCAAAAAATATTTTTTTAAATAAAATTCTATACCTCGTCTTAGCTCTGCGTAAATCGAGAGTTACACGATGCCTTCACAATCTCTAAAACGAATTCTGGTAATTATACAGTGTGATCCCTAATAGATTCTGCTTATTTCGTAGATCAAATTGTATGTTTTCATTTGTTATATTTATTTATTTTAAGTAAATAGTTTATAGTAATAATTATAGGTTTCAGCATATTTAAGCTATTTAAAGTACGGATACATACGGACTCCTAAGTATATCACATATTTGGTCGAATGCATTAGAATATACAGCGTTATTCAGAAGTATGGAAGGAACTAACATACTTTTCACTAACCCCGTATATCGTTTTACTTGCAATTATACACACACGTACATACAAGGTATTATATTCTCACATAACGCTAATACGAACGCCCGTTAAGAGAGGGCGCGGCGATTCCAATAGTGACAAAATTCCATATTATGCTATTTAATGGGTTCGTACAACATCGAAAGCAGTAGGATTGCCGCCTACGATTCTTATTATTTCTTTTTTAATTTCAAAGCGCTTATGTTTTCCCATTAACATTGGAGAAACTCTTTATGTTGTTGATTACCTAAAAAATTGGATCTTACACTTGTATTAGTCAGCTACGTACGTGATAGTAATAACGTGAAGTCTTTGGAAAGAGTTATGGGCGTAACCGGAGGATGGGAGGGAGGCGCCATGGTCCCCTAAAAATCTCACTTTTCAATTCTTGCAACCCTCTCCTTCGATCATACAAAAATTTCCAAAAGATCAACTCCCCCTTGACCAAATTCTGGCTACGCCCATGGTATTTGTTGAGGATAATAATTTTATTTTTAAATGAAATTAGCGAATTATATATTTATTTAGTAAAAAAGGAATGAGGACGACCAAGGCTTGTGCTCGTCAGTAAGTAATTCGTGAAGGTTCTGGTGACGTCACGTGTTACGGCAGGTTATGGTACAAGATCTAAATAAACGCCATCTTCATGCGTTTTATATTGGTGTTAAGTGTCTTTATCTGCGTTTTTTTTCTCTTGAGATGCGAAGTTTTTAGGACCATTTGTGCGATTTTAGCCAATCAAATCGCGTCTGACTAGTTTCTTACTTTTGTTGGGACAAGCTTTATGTAATTTTTATTTGTCATCAAATCTCCATTGCCTAATATGCGCTACATCTCTGAAAATGTTAAGAATCTCTTCATCGAACTTGTTTCACTTTTAATCCGCAGTTCAAATAACATACTTTACCGTTAAACTGTCCTAAAAGTCGTAGGCTTCCACGGCTAAAGTCAATTAAAAATAAAGTGTTCCGTGTTTGCACCTTTTTAATCGAAAACTTCACTCTTCGTCCACGATCATCCTCAGGAAAGGGAAAATAGGCCACAGTTAGCCTAATAATTCAACCATGCCAGAGGCGAAAATCAACTGTTCAGGTGATGGAGGACTGTGATAACTGTGATCTACCAACTTTCTCCTTCCTGAAGATATCCGGAGTTGATTTTCACCTCTGGCATGGTTCAAACGCCCAGTTACCGTGACCAACTGCTTTCCGCCCTGTTAGTTTCGGCTCTGGCGTGGTGCCGTGCTAACTGTGGCCTACCACCTGAAGAAGCCCCGTATGATTGTGGGCTAAATGTCGAGTCTTCGATTAACCATGACGCGGAAACCCGGAACACGTTTAGTTCTAACTATGGCGTTTGTTCAGACATAGGACCAAAATCTACCCCTATATGCGACGTCGGCGAGTACGGTCGCGAATTTTATTAATTGGCAGCAGTGTTGAGGCAAGGTGGGGGAAATGAACATTTGTGACTCCGGAGACTCGTATTTTGTCGACTCAGAAGGAAATCAATAAGCAACACGAGATATAAGGCGAATAAACGCGAATATGTGCCTTGTTGCTCCAACTTCTATTTCTTAAGTTGGTTGGACAATATACAAGGTGCTTGCATGGAAAATAATATTGTTACATCCTTGAATTAACGCATTGCCTTCCGGAATACTTTGTATATAAAAAAATAGTATTGTGCAGTAACTAACAGTAACCTTAGCACGTCTATATAATATGCATATTGCATAATTCGATATGAAAAAAAATTTCTCTTAAACATATTAGCTGATCGATCTGTACATGATGATATACATAAATACATCCATTTAAGATTAAGATATGTGTATGTTAAGTTAAATGTACTAGAAATATATCTTATATACTAATGCCTATGAATTACATAAATATTTGTAAGCACAAGGTCCTTCTTTGTTGTATTACCATTAAAATGAGGCCAGCATCGATGTACCCTGCAAGTTTTCCTCGTAATTATCTTCTAGTAGTTCTAGCTTAGTATCTTCAGCGTAGCAGTTGTTAAATTAATTAAATTAATTAAATTAATTAAATTAATTAAATTAATTAAATTAATTAAATTAATTAAATTAATTAAATTAATTAAATTAATTAAATTAATTAAATCAAACAGGTGAAATAAACATTTTAACTATCCAGTCCTCGTCGTTAGTATTTATAGAAAAAAAAATCTAGCAGGATGAAGGGTACTTGAGCGAATTAATTTGATGTAGGAGGCGATATAAGAAGTGGTAACACCGCAATTTATTCTCATAACAAAAAAAAATTACAGCAAAACAAAGCTGCTTTCAGATACGGTAGTGCGAAATTAGTGTAAGGAAGAAGGTGTAGAGCCAAAGGTTATACGATGCAAATTGCATACGCAGTGCAGAATTAAGAATTAGTGTAATGTGAAACAATTTGCAATTTCAAATTTTACAATAGCTCTATGAAATTTAGATCATATCATGACGAAATTAGTGCAAAATTTCATATTAATTTTTACCCTATGTGAACGCTACTTTTCTAAGCGTGAAGAAAGCAAGGAAGCTGGTGTCAATTCTCTACACCATCATCAATTTTAATTGAAAAGAACCGGAAGTAAATTAAATAATACAATCTTTTCCGCCAGACGTCGCTAATATTAATCCTACAAGCTAATCCGAGTTAATCCTACATCCTAGTCTCGAGGACGACGGCTGCGTTGGTGCTTCTTTTGGTTTGAGTGTGGCTGGTGGCGTCCTCGCGGTTCCAATCGCTAGCGCTGTTACGATTGCACCGCGAGGTCTCGCACTAGATCCAAGTTTTCCGTTCGCGAAGCGAATCCCTGTCCAGATCCCCGCGATTATACTGCTTATGTCAGGATAGCTGCCGCATTTCGGTGTTTTTCCAGCTCCTCTTGCCGACCCTGTTCCCGTTGAACGCGCCGCCTAGTTCCTGGTCGTGCACGTTGGTGTAGAAGGTGTCCGTGGTGCTGGGCGTCTGGCAAGCGTTGTACAGTTGGGTCCTTACGGTACCTGCCGGAAGAATTGGCTTGCAGCAATTACAGTTTGGGTTCTCTGAATGTACAGGATGGCTCCTTAAGAGATATTTTTTAATTGTCAGCATTATCAGTGCGAATAACGAAATTTATACAGAGTGTTCGTTTGAAACGTGCCCATACACTATGAAATTAAAATCACAATTGTGTTAGGGTGTTGGCATCTTGCAGAATCAAGTTCATCAATTATATGTACATACCTACTGCTCAATTGGGCTTAAGGTATTTAGCAACGATCTCAAATTATCTCAATTATCTCAAAAATTAAACCAAATAGACGGGAAATATGGAAGGAAGTTGACACGAATGGAGTAGGGCCATCCAAATACGTAATAATATACAGGGTGTTCCATTTATACAAGTACTACTAAAACTATTACGTATATTCAAGTTCAATTGAAGCCATCCTGCACATATTGCAAGGAAAATCATTTCTTTATCACCTTCTTAAATCTATTAAAAAATAAAATAAAATATATGACAGCGATGAATTAATTAATTTATTTGTAAGTGAGAAAGATAAAAAGCACAATGAAAAAGGGAAACGAAACGAAATTAAGCTGCCATGCGGTATTATACAACATGCCGTCGAGGAAAATGATTGCTGCCCGTTACGGAGAATTTTATAATGCCGGCTTTATAGATTAGAATAAGTTATAATTTGCGAGAGTTTTTCCAAGTACGGTTGTTCGTTCAGTTTATATCGCTTTCGAGACGTAAAACTGGGCTTAAGGGCACCGATATTTTATGCAATTCGGACGGTGGAAGAAGTTAACGATGAGACGTAAATACGTTGCCTTCGTTTGGAAATAAGGTGAAGTTGCAAGAAGTTAGTTGTAAGAGTTTAAGTATCCTCTTTGGGAAGGTTTTATTTTTATTTCTGTATTTTTGCTTTTTCCCAAAAGAAGGTCTTCCTTTTTTTAAATTGTTTATCTCGTGCAGAAAGTGATTAGTTGTTTGGCGTTAAGCATGCGAAGGATTGCAGGAAGTGGGAGCATCAAATTAGGATCTAGACACTCGTGAAATAGTGATTTATTATCTGCAAAAACAATAAAGCACCTAATAGCATTTTCATTGGTAACTTTAGACCACTCAGAGCACGAGTTACGGGTTCCATTGGAAAGTTTAAAGCAATAATGAATTTCTCATTGGTAAGGTTAGAGTGGCCAGGGTTGCATAGAGTAATTTTTATCGCCCCAACTAAAGGAGGAAGAGCGGGTTTAAAGCAATTTAGCGCACAACACGGGTATTTTCCGAGATCTTTTCTAAGAATATGCTGACAAGTGCCACATGATAAAGAGTTATTCCTTATTCCTTGTTAAGTGGATTAATTTTGATTACTTTTTTACCGGATGTACATGTAGGTCTTACATAGAATTATGCCAAATTAGAACTTTGTAATAGTTGAGTGTAGGCTTTCACGACCGTAATCCATAGTAGAAATGTCTTTCGGGTGATGTCGCGTAGTTAAAATTTTACTTGACGTTCCGCTCACCATGCTGTCAGCTTCTTCAGAAGATTTCTAAAGACTGAAAAGCCTAAAGTCATCACCCGAAAGACCCGAAAAAGAAAGAGAAAAGAAAAGAAAAAAAAAGAAAAGAAAAAGAAAAGACCCGAAAGACATTTCTACTATAGAACTTTGTAAGTAATACGGTTGGGTTACTAGCCAAGTTTTTGCTCTAAGCCAGTTTTTCGCAGCGCGATAGCGCTCCACCTGTGGCTGGATTTGCGTATATATTGGACCCCCTTGGGAATGGGAATACCAGATTTTGAGGCTAGTAGTGGCTAAGCCACCATGGGCCGAAGCAAGATTCATTCCACTTAAACGCAAAATATCGAAAAAGAAGCTAGCTTTTCCTGGTCAAACAATATAACGATATCCTTTTTGAGATACAGCCTCTTAAAGATGAGCCAAAATCGAAGAATGACATTTTTTAATGGAATTTGAACAGATAGCCTCGTGACATGCTGACAGGCTATGAAGGAGGAAAGAATCAGTTTGAGAGAAAGTCATTGCATCACCAGATACAAGCCGTTAGAGTATGGCCCAAATTTGTCAGCACAACTAAGCTGTCGTATTCAAAAAGATGAGCAGGATCATCAAATTTCGGCATCTCAGATCATGCGCAGTAAGGAAACAAACTCGACGATTTATTTGCTGATGGCCAGATATGAAAAAGCTGGGCTTTGCAAAAATTTGGCTAGAGACCCAGTCGTACTACTTACGAAGCTATCACTTGGCATAATTCCGTGTAAGACCCATATGTACACCCGGTTAAAATTTCGCAAAAATGGGAGAGGGTCGAGTAGGGACCAGATCTAATTTTGGTCCATTTGACATGGAATTTCTTGTGGAAGTTTGCTAATTGATTTTTTAATTAAGCGAATGGTCTATACAGGAGCTCCTTTCTCACGTCTATCACTACTGGTTCTGGAATTTGTTGCGTCGGTTTCACGGTGAACAATTTGTTGATGTAAATTAATTAAGACACAACGCTGCAAAATGTAGAAACTGAAGAGGTCGTTCTGTTAACTGCTTTTCTCCAATAAGCAAATAACTTTCAATGATTTTTTTTTAATAATAATTATATAATTGACAGATAGCAATCATTTTCCGTACTTATTTACCTGTACATAACTTCTTTAATCCAATATTGAAGCTAAATTGCGCCCATCTACAAAGACCCTACAACAAGATTTACTCCATCCCCACTTTTTTTTTTTTTACCACAGATGGAAGATAAAAGTTCCGTAAAGTTTATCTTCCGTATACAGATGTTAAAAGACGTTCTACCATGGCGTTTTAATTTCATGAAATATTCATCCCGCTCCGTCTATTTTAAACTCGAAAAGTTCCTCTTCCTCTCTATACCCGGTCAGCATCGGGGAAATTAGTCAAGCGAAAGTAACACAAAGGACTTGTTGTAAACATTTTAGTCTCGTTCCGTCGGATAATTCTATTACTAATATTACTTTCGGGCGAGGCGGATATCGCGCCTTCTTTCCCGACGTAAATCGACTTTTGAGATGGTAATTCCTCCGAGCGGAATTTCCTAATTGAATGAACAATGGCGTATACCGGATACTACGCGGGTAGTTGCTAAAGAACAAAAATTATATACCTACAATTGTATCAATCCAAGCGCTTAGTAATTTTTCGATATTTTTGGTTATTTCCAGCTCGTGCTCTTTAGTCCTGTGCTGGTATAAAGCGCACCTTTGCGAAATGTCGGCAATTTTTGCGGTATTCGTCTCAGAATAACTGAAAAATAACCAAAAATAATGTTGATCCTTTAAATAAAAAGCCGTCTTCTCACTGAGAATATGCGTTATCTATTACTGATACTTATTTATTCAAAGATCTTACGGGACAGTTGAATCCAGCTCTGCTTTTGTGAGCTTTTTATCACAACTGCCTATGGTGCCCTATTTCATGTTGAGGTCGAAGTATTTCGAATAACCAGCAAGAGCTGCTAGTTAAGTACATTAAAGGCCCTTGACAAATCCAATAAAGGCCATCCAAGTCGCAGTCAGAAGGATATATTGTGTCATCAGTAAAGCTCGTCACTTTCCGCGCGCCTTCACGAAATAAGCAGAGACTAGACAGATTCTCTCGGGGAAACCCATTCCTATGAGACGAATAAACACGAGTCTTTCTAGTCTCTGCTAATTTCGTGAAGTGCACGGAAATTGGCGAGCTTTACTCATGAGAATGGGTTCGTGTTGCCCGAGAGTCGACAAAACACGCGTCTGTCTAATCTTTGCTAATTACGTGAAACGCACGGAAAATGGCGAAGCTTAATCAATAGAAATCGTTAATGAACAATAATTCTTTCAAGGACCTTTGATAGTGATGGCAGCAAACTTAGGAACGAACCATGATGGCCTTCCTCCAGCAATCAGGAGAAACACTTTCCAATAAGCAGGAGTTAATAATGGGAATGAGATAACTTACTATCTTAAATAATTTTTTAATTAGAAATCTGGCAACGTTGAATGTTATCTCCGTAAGTGAAATATTTCGATCTCAACGTGAAACAGTTTTAAAATTTCTGTAGGCTATCTCAAATTCTTGCAACATGTGAAGAAAAAAAAATTTGGATTTTGGGATTATTTTAAATTTAATTGGCCCAAACATGTTCGAGAGTAATCTTCAAAAATACATGTTTTCAGTGAGGTAATCAGCATGATTTTGCAGATTAATCAAAGTTTTTGTTAGTCAAAATCTATTCATCCATAGCAAATGCTGAGAAACTTCCCTAAATTATCCTTTACCCTGTTTTATTAAATAAACCAAATACTCTTCCACTCCATCTAATATGCGAATTTCAAAAAACCACGTTTCGATCCATCCACCTAAATTCAACATCTTCAGCTAACAGCGGTGAAGAAAAGAAGCGACATGGAACATGCACGAAACCACAGCCAGCAAAATAAATGAGAACAACGGAAAGTAAAGGCGAAAAGAAAACAACAATGAAGAACCCACTTTTGTGGAATCGCCTGATAAGTGTTTATCATTAGACCTTATGCGACTTTCTGACATCTATCAGCGGCATTGCGCCCGTCGGATTTTCGGTTAGCACAAACAGAAAGAAAAGAATCCAATCAAAAAACAAATTAAATATGGGTAAGTACGAGTAAGCGTATTATTGATTACACGTGTATAAGATCTATATGGTAATGTGGTATTGCGTTAAGCATTAGATTGGAATTATGGTGAAAATAGGAGACGTAATCGCGAGGCGTACGTACCGTTTCTGACGATCCTATTGTGGTCGGGAGAGCCGGAATATGAGCGACGTCCGCTGGTGAAGACCCCTCTTCGGGTGAGAGGTGCCGGACTGACGTGGACGTAGGGTAGCCAGGAAAAAAATTGCTTGAAACCGCGTCGGAATCTGAAAAATGAACTCTTGAAAATTTGCGGCAAATAAAAAAAAAATAATTTAATAATCTCCAGATTTCAACGCGTGAATTATTTATAATTTAGTCGACATTTCCGTTCAAACGGGTGTCATCAACTGAGCATTACTTCGGCTCTCGTCGATTTTACTTCCACTCCAATACTGAAATGAAAGCATTCTATTATCTAGCCTTAATTGCGTCGGCTCTGGTTGGCGCGACGTAGAATCGCGAGATTGACAAATACGGATCGACTTCAGAGAAGCTTTCGCGGATTAAAATCCGATTAGCGGAAGATTTGAAACGATCTAGCTGCCGTTAGATAAGGGATCGTCGATATCAGATGTTTAATTGATTGCAAGCGCAACGTTACGGCTTACAACAAAACGAAGAAAAGTTAAAGTTTTCCGGAAAGTAGTTTCGTCCGGCTTTGAAACGCGTGGATTTAACCGGAGCCGATGGGAGCTTTGGGAAGATTCTGGTTAACATTTTTAATGGAAGATGTTGTATTCTGAAATATCAACAATAACATTGCAGATGTTTTAGCTTTGGTTAAAGCGATGAAGAAGACAGTGAGGATAGTTACCGCTTTGGACGGCACTAATGAGAACGCTTCCTAAGGTATGGTTGATATGAATCAAATATTTCTGCTGATTTAACAATCTTTCTTCTGGGGAAAAACGCTCTGAGTGAAATGAATTTTTGAAAATTGGAAATTTTCCATTGTGCTTAGTTTTAAGACAAAAATTGCTCGTTTGAATGAATTTCTTTCCTCTGCGTTTATTTATGAAAAGCGGCAAGATTCATTTAAATTAAATTAAATATCAACATTACGAAGGATGTAAGGACGGAAGAATTTCAGATGAAGTCCACAACATTTAAAGAATCTAACATTAAAGAAACATCGAATACAACGGAAATTACTTGGGGAATCGCACCTAACATCACAAGAAGAATCGCTTCTGAGATACGAAGGAAGTTAAAATATAAAAGCGGTGCCACCTGGAAAATAATAAATGAAACGAGTGTACGTGTTTTCGATATTGGCAGCGTCATATTAAACGGCGTTTTTTGTGAACCTGTGCGTGCGCCAAAAAATACAAATTCTATCGCACCAGGACCAAACATTTACTTTGAAAATAGCTTTTTTCCCGAAGAGCTACTAACGCAGCAGACCACGTATCTCCAAACGAGGAGCACCGCGACAAAGACTGATGATCCGCTTTTTATGCTACTGCCTGTTTTTCGTTTATACCATTACTTTAATGTTCTGTTGAAAAAGATTGAATCAGCGAACGCAGAATGGGCGTAAAAACATGCATTTTTATTTACTAAATAACCGCAAACAGGATGACAGATATTCTGCATTAAAAATAACTTACAACTAAATAACCATAAAGGTTATTTATTTTCCGTGTTTTTTAGAGATTTTTAAAGGTTTTTAATATTGGTTTTTGTTTCTATGCTCCTGACCAGCTAGAAATAAACCAAAACAAACCAAACCAAACAATTTTCTTAAAAATCTCGAAAGCGAATCGATCAATTTCAAAAAGCTAAACGCCAAAATGTACTGCTTCAAAAGACCATTAAAATGAGGTATTACTCGGTACCCTTCTCTATTTAAGATTTTTAAGGGGGTACCTCCCGGGGGCAGGGAGTTGTATCAATTTTGTGTGTTTCAGGAAATTTTTCATAAATTTCCAAAAATTTAGGGTGGGAAGTTTTCAAATGAACCCCCAGTGTATATTTAACGCTGGGCCCCATGAGTCTTTCACCATAACATTTTACCTGAAGAACTTGAGGTAATGGATTTCATATTGTCCCATTACAATCGTACTTGGCCAATACGAAGCAATGGATCGCGGGATCGTGAATCCGCAAGCAAGATGATCTGGAGGTCTTATCTAGAGCTGAATCTGGCTTTCCAGTTCTCAACACATCGACGTGCTTAGGATGCAGAAAACGTGCTTATATAGATCGGAATAGAACGGCTCATGTTGAGAAGTATTCAATTTTTAAATAATTTAAAGGAGTACACGCCATTTTGTCGCCCACGCAGTAGTGTGATCCTGCGATGGTGGTAGTATCCGGTTTTCTATTTTTTTTGGAGCTGCCTCTATCATTTTATCATTCCCTAACCACGAGGCGCTTTTTTATGCACTCACGATTAGTCAAATTTATAACATTTGAATTAATTGCCTACATTTAATTTGTATTTAAAAAATTTAAATATTTTAAATTTAAAAAATTTAAATATTTTA
>LR736887.1:2894230-2907118 GCA_902654985.2 Oryctes borbonicus
ATTTAAAAAATTTAAATATTTTAAATTTAAAAAATTTAAATATTTTAAATTTAAAAAATTTAAATATTTTAAATTTAAAAAATTTAAATATTTTAAATTTAAAAAATTTAAAATATTAAAAAAAATTAAAAAAATCATTAGATTGATACATGATACAAATGATTTCATTGTTAATGGAGCTAAAGCTTGCTAAAATGATGTAATATATTTATATATGCATGTAACGCACGAGTACGTCGTCCCTGTTGCCTCATTTTTCAAAATCTTCCCCTCGCTTAGTCCCAAATCAAATTGCTACAATCTAAATGTAGGACACGCGAGGCTTTTATGAGGAGGCTTGATAAATAAAATTACGACTATCGAATTTTATTTTGTTTTTAAAGGGTGGGAGTAGCGACGTGGTTAATAACTGATAAATTTAATTTAAGAGCTACGCTTATTAACGAGGTTATTAATTTTGGACGTTGGAAGTTAAATTCTATTCCATATTTGCATTGGTCCAATCCATCAAAACTCCTTTTTGTTGACCGTTAGCGTATTCGTTACAACCGAATATTTTCCTCAGAAAAGGGATTATATCTGTCCGTCGTAACGCTGACGAATAATATATTTGTACAAAAAGGTACTGATGTGAATGCTTCTATAACCTCTTCTTTCCAACCCTCGCCTGTCAGGAATGTTGAAGTTGGCTCGCGGAGGTCTGCTAAATTTCGCTCGTATAACGGCGATCTAACAATGCGTTCCCATTGTGCTCGACACGTACGACATTAAAATTTCATATTAATTTCGTGTAAATCCTTCCAACGGGCGGGTTTATTTCATTGCGATCAACTAGATGTGAGCTTTTGGCTAATTTTGCAACCTACGAAATGCGATTTTTCACCTTTTCGCAAATGATGTTTAATCCGGTTGATCGTTAATTCACGATCGTGTAAATTCTCGGCTACAGTCGTCCAGTTCTCGTTAAGAGATGAGATTGTATTAATAAAATAGATAAAATAGAAAAAAAAGACAAAACAACAAAAAAAAACCGACAACAAACACGCCAAGCATTCCATTTTAACAAGCAATTCTTCCCTTTAAAGTTGCTTGGAGCTAAAATCGTGTACTCCCCTGATAGGTGGAAAAAAAATCTCGTGAATCCTTACCGACGTTCCCCAGAAGAGTCCGCCGATAAGAGAGGAGAGTTATCTCTTCGTCCAGAACATTGGGCGTGCTCATTATAATGCCCAAAAAATCCAATGGTGAGGTTGGATCCTTATTCGAGGTGCAATTGCAACCTGTTCTTAAGTCATTCGCCGCCCATCCCCACCTTTCGCCACTCCTCAAAAAAAAACTTACCTAGCATTCATCCAACAGTAAATGATGGGGTTATACATGGAGTTGCTCATGGCCAACCAGTAGATGGCCAGATAAGTTTCTTGTATGTACGGCAAATTCGTTATATCCGGACAGAATGAAGCTACGATAAAATACAGGTCGTAAGGTAACCAGCAAACAGCGAAGATGATCACCACCACCATCATCATTTTGACAACCTGTAACAAATTTAATCGGGAGTTAAAAGAATAATTATCATGTACGTTAAGGTTCTTTGGATTTGGATTTAATCAAAACAATTTATTTTAATTTTTTTATTGATCATTCGATTTCCATGCTTCCTACCTTCAAAATCAAGGTGCGCGTCTTCAATAAAACTTACCACCTTTAACGATCCCGCGGTTTTATCTTCTATATTCTTCCTCTTCGCGTATTAAATTAATTCAAGCGTATTTATTTAAATGAGAAGCTAACTACAGCATAACGCGACTCAGAGACTAGCCGTGTTCAGTTTTACGATGGAAACCTCGCCCTGGGCAATAAAAGCGATGAATTCGGCGATAATGAAGAAGTGTACGTGGATTTACATCCAGATAGAGGTCTTCCTTTATGAAGACGTGGTCTTTTTTTTGACGTGGAAAGAATCATATTATTGATATCTCTTCGACGCCCAGCTTTTTATGCCTTTGGAAACGACGTCAAATTAAGACAATTACCCGGAACAATCCGGGAAATCTCTAAATATCCTCAATCTCCGTTCTGCACCATGCGCGCGTTGAGTTGACGGGACCCGATACATTAACGGCACTTCGACCAAACTTAGAGATTAAATTTCCACCTTGTCGGGCTAAGGTAACTAGATTAGCTTGGCTTTTCGCGCGAGATATGTTTCTGTAGTTATTGAAAGTTATTGAAAGCTATTGCACAGACAGATATTAGTTGTCCGTCGGAGCGGAAAATTATGATGTTAAGTTGCGAGCGCGAGGGAAACTTCTCGAGGAATTTCCGAAAGCCGCGCATTGGCTGGGAAAGATTCAAATTGAATAATTGTTAGGTTTCATGACAGGCTTCAGCAAATACGCGGAGAGAAAGGAAAGTTCAGGTCGGGCAATTATCGTTAGTGGGAAAAATGCTTGGAATAAGCCCGAAGATAACTTTAATGGGCGATTGCCGCAGCTTAAGAATATGATTAATTTTATAAAAGCCTTTTAGCAGCGTCACAATAAACGTATAACAAATTTCTTTGTTGGTCATCGATAGAGAGGCAACGTTTCGGTTTTTACGCGATTTGAAAAACCTCGATTCATTCTGCGCGGTTCCCAGCGGAGACCGCAACAATTATTGCTTTTGTTTCGTTCGACGTTTTTTTGCCGTCGCTTTTTGTCTTGTTTGATGCGTGTGCCGTATACATGCGGGAACGAAAATAAACGCGCGGGTACAAAAGGTTATTGGCGACGACACAATGGGAGTTGTACGGACCGAAAAGAGTTAATTAGCGCGGTATTGACTCGTCAACGTTATTAAGTGGTGACGGTCGGGGTTTGGTCGATAAATTTTGGCGGACGAATGTAATGTTTTATACCGTTTTAGTCGGGCTCATTGATTAATTAGGCACCGCGCAAACGGTAATAGAAACACATCGAATTAAAAGAAGCCCCTGTATCTGGGGACACTGATGCCTACTAGCTCCAATATAGTGTTTGTTCGTTTTATAAATTTGATGCGGGGTGTATCTTGATGAAATTTCAGATTTAAGTTCGATACATGGAGGAAAGAATGGAGGAGGAGGAAAGTGAAACGGCCAAGGACAAATTTTAAAGTAGTTCATACAGCGTAGTCGCCCTTCCTCCCTAACTTTAGGCAAAGAGCATAACCAAACCTAACCATTTAGATGATTTATGTGAAAGTTTTGATCATCCACCCCGCAGCCCTAACCTGACTCCGTCCGATCTGTTCTCTTACATGAAGACGTGGTTTCGCGCCCAACATTTCGATGACAATGAAGATCTTCAGAATGCTGTGACAGGCGGCCGATTTTTTTGCAGAAAGGATTTCAAAACTGGCGAAACGGTACGAATTGGCATGGCGACTTTGATGAAAAATAATGGAAAGCTGAATACTACTTCTAGCCAAATTAGCGCTTACGGTACAAAGAATCTTCTTTTAACTCCACATACCCGTGAATAAATAGTTAATTTCTCCCAACAATCTAATCGTTTTCGTTCGAAATTCCTCGGCGTCCCTCGAGCATTTTACATCCAAGCAAGCGAAAGGAAGACTCGAAAACCGCGACGAAACTAATTTAATTTTAACTATTCCCCGGCGTTTGATAGGCGCCCCACTTTTTCGCAGCGTTAGTCTACTCGAAGCTAGCGAGCCCGCGCTGCCCGATAATGAGCGAAAATTGAGTGAAATTAAAGGAAAAGCCGGATATAGGTACCGAGGAATCGCACGCGGATCAAGGGGAACGTCGAGAGAGACGCGAACTTGACAATTTCCTCATTCTAAAGCGGAGAACCGAAGACTTAAGATGGAAGTGAGGATTCCGGAATAAAGGTCGTTAGAGCGGGAATAATCATTTGTACGCTTTACCGTTTCATCGCTTTAATTGGAGGATAGTAACGTTGAATACCAAGAGTAAATGAAAGAAAGAAAAGGAAACAGGGAAGAGATTATTATTTCTTAAGAGAGATGTCATTTGAAGAAGTTACAAAGGACAATATAAGTTATGGAAGATTGTGGGCTTACAAGTCTTTTAACATCTTTTTAATATGGTAACTGTGCGTCTTTGTTACGTTTAGAAATACAATAAAAATCTATTATATCACACTGTATACAATTATTAATACATAAAATTAGAAAAATATTAAGCATACACTCTTTTCTAAGGGATTAAAGCCATAAATTATTATGTAAAGTAGAAATATTGCGACGACCACAATAAAGGCCCTTTTATTATCATTCCAAGAATTTCTCGGAAGCGCCGATCTTTTGAAACGGGTCGTTTTGGGGATTATTAACGAACTATACATTTAGGAAATATACCGCAGCATCATTCTTGTTTATTTAACACGGGCGTAAAGATATAAATTTGCTTCGTTTTACTGTTAAACGTGTGTCGGTGTGCATCTGTCGTTTTTGCGCGAAAGTTTTAAGAAAATTTGCTTCAAAATGGCACGTGGCAAGCCTACCAGCGTAGAAAAACGTTCACGTATTATTACGCTGTTTGAAGAAGGATATTCGCGGCGACAAATTGCTGAAAAAAATAAATATGAGAAGTTCAACAGTAAATGACATCATAAAGCGATATCGGACAACTGGAACTATAGAAAATCGTGTTCGTCCCGGAGCATCTAGGAAAACAACAAAAGCTGAAGATTTGAGAATTGTATTATTAAGCAAACGCAATAGAAAATTAACAGCGCCACAAATAGCAGCCGAAGTCAACCGCGGCCGTGAAGAACAAGCTTCGGCGAGTACGGTAAAACGCCGACTTCAACAAGCGGACCTTCATGGACGCATTGCCATTCGAAAACCCTTATTACGTCGGGGCAACAGAGCAAAACGGCTACGATGGGCCCGTTCTCATCCAGATTGGTCGCTAGATGATTGGAAACACGTGCTTTGGAGTGCCGAGTCAAAGTTTGAGGTTTTTGGGCAAAATCGACGAGTTTTGTCCGAAGATCTAAAACCGAAAAAATGATCCCGGACTGCATTGTGCCAACAGTGAAGCAAGGGCGTAGTTCTTTGTTAGTGTGGAGATGTTTCTCCTTTGCTGGGACGGGAGATTTATGCAGAGTGCAGGGTCTAATGAGGAAGGAAAATTATTTTACAATATTCCAGAATCATGCAGTGCCATCAGGATTGCGTATAATAGGCCGTAACTTTACATTCATGCATGACAACGACCCAAAACACACTGCGTTAGTGTGTAAGAACTATCTAAAGGAGCAAGAAGAACAGCACACCCTGAAAGTAATGATATGGCCCCCACAAAGCCCAGATTTGAACCCGATAGAGTTGTTGTGGGATGAACTGGACAGGAGGATCCGAAAAATATGCCCAACTTCACAAGAACATTTACGGAATATTCTGCAACATGAATGGATTAATATTCCACAATCCCTTTTTAACAGAACTCATCGAAAGAATGCCTAGAATAGTTCGAGCGGTGATTAACAGCAAAGGAGGTTTTTTCGATGAAAAAAAAAATATAATGTTCAGTATGTTATATTAGGCCGGAATAATTTTTTATTTATTTATTTTTGTCTTTTTTACCTGTACATACAATAAAATTGCATTTTGTTTTTAGTTTCGTTTGTTTCTGTAACCTTTTCATGTTTTTTACCAACCGACCGAACTTCTCTGAACGGCAGTGTACACCTAACAATGTGAATGTCCTTGATTCCATGGTGAAACTAAAGAAACGCATTTAAAGTGATTTTATGAGTTCCAACAACGTTGCAATGTGAAAGCAAGAGACGGAAAACTCCTTCAGAAAAACATCGTATCTCTTAACATAATTTTTTTTTTATCAGAGTCCACTATTACCTATTTCACCTACTTTCTTCGGGGTTGTTTAACGGATTTTCGGGTAAAAATGCTGTCGAATGTGCAGTTTTAGAGCGACCGCAGCCATAATCGTAAGCATAAATTGAAGGAGATTTTAGAACAGAAATAAAAGCGGTTCTCCAGTTGCAGTCCACTATATCACGAACTACTATAATGGTAACTCGTACGCGAAAATTTTGTGGTTGCAGTAAAGCAGAATGCGCAGAAACGCTAATGTTTGCAGTAAAAGACGCTACCATATAAACGGTGATAAATTCACAATTAGCTCGAAGATTAGCTTACTTAGTAAAAGACGCTACCGCGTAGATGGTGATAAATTTTCAAGTAGTTTGAAGATTAACTTGCTTAAGTTGCATGAGAACGAGGTCATCGTTCATTTGCTCGAATCTAACAACCGTTAAGCTGTTAAGAGCAAAATATAATCAAGTCCACTAGGGTGTAGAAAAGCAACATTTAAGAACTGGTTTGGAGGAAATTCTAGCTATTGTTCGTGTATTTTCTCTGTTCTATCGTTTCTTGTTGTTTCTATGTTAAGTTATGAGAGATAAGGACCAATTATCCGTTGTATTTAGAAATGTAAAAGTACAAATAAAATTATGATAATAAAATACGGGATAACATTTCGAATAGTAGCTTAATTTCATTAAAAGGCCTGCTGATGTGTTTGTAGGCACGAAACCGGTCGCAGCTTTATTATTAATTAAAGAACTTGTGAATAAAAAAGGACAGAATCTTTTATTTTACCTCAACCACCATCGATTACTTTAAATTCATTACTTTCATATTGTGAATCGATGTACACTACCGGCCATAAGGGTTTACCCACCTTCATAAAAAAAAATTTAGTTAGTGTAGTTAGAAAAATTTAGTTTACATTCAGCTTTCCCATTGCAAGCAGCGAATAGTGAGGAGTTTGTGCAAAGCGTTTTAAAACAGCCAGTAAAATTAAAGTAATGTCGGCAAGAAAAGAATTATCAACAGGAACGCGCGTTCAATAGTGGCATATCACAACATCGGTAAAAGTAACCGAGGAATTGCTACATTATTGAAATTAAACCGTAGGACCGTGGATTATAATGTGAAAAGGTATTAAGCAAGTAGCAGTGTATCGAAAAACGGCGACCCACGGCCAAAAATAACAACACCAGCAGAAGATCGTGCTATGGTAATGACAAGCAAGCGAAATAGACGGAAAACAGCGCCAGAAATTGCTGCCGAAGTGAATATTTCGCGTCCAAAACCAGTTAGTGTCAGCACAATGAAAAGGCGTTTGCGCGAAGCTGGTTTGTATGGAAGGATTGCTATGCGGAAACCGTTATTACGCAAAGCAAACAAAGCTAAACGGTTAACATGGGCAAGAGAACACAAAAATTGGAAGAAAGTACTCTGGACCGACGAATCTAAATTTCTCACTTTTGGTTCAAACAGAAGGACATTTGTTCATAGATCGAAAGGGGAACGAGCACTTGAATCCTGTGTTATACCAACAATAAAACATGGAGGAGGATCAGTTATGATTTGGGGTTGTTTTGGCGGTGCCTCTGTGGGAGATTTTGGAGAGGAATTTTATCCCATCTGGAACACGATTAATCGGTGAGAACTTCGTGTTCCAGCACGATAATGATCCGAAACACACTGCCAAGATATGCCGTGCGTATTTAGAACAGCCGGAGCGCAGAAACCAAATTATTGTTACGAAATGGCCGCCCCAAAGTCCAGATCTCAATCCGATCGAGCTTTTGTGGGAGGAACTCGATCGACAGGTTCGAAAATCTGCTCCAACATCGGCAACAGTACTTTGGACGCAACTACAGGATACGTGGAGGAAAATAGAGCCACTAACACTAGCGAAGCTGTTAGAAGAATGCCGAAACTGTGTGCGGCAGTAATAAAAGCGAAAGGTAGACAATCCCAAATTTAAGTAAATTTATCATTGTTAGAAAATTGACAAGCACATTGTTTTTATAACTGTTAAAGTACTTTGTATAAGCACAGAATAAAGGTTTATTTTATAATTAGTATAATTTGACTTGTTTTTGTAATATTTTAAGGGTGGGTAAACACTTATGGCCGGTAGTGTACTTTTGAGATAGTCTTATTTTTTAAGAGTTATAAATCTCCTGCAGCGGCTGCGCAGGAAAATTATGGAATAAATTTATTTAATATTCGAAGAAATCGTCGTACAGGGCAATTTAATTTTGTTTAAATAAACTTTTTTGCATCATTTTTAATATTTATTCACTTCTGGTTTTCAAGTACTGACGTCATCGACAATCTTTTTAAATAACTCGCAATTTTATTTGTTATTCTGAGAGATTATTTAATTATCTAAATGGTACCAGCAACACTCTAATACTTCACATATCAAAATTATCAAATAAAAGTCATCGAAAGAGTAAAAATCGTAAATTTCATTAACAATCAAGAAATTGAATGATATTTCTTTTAAATCAAACGTTCCGAAATGCTACCCACCTCTTCATAAATTTTACCATTAATATTGCACCTCGGAGGTGACCTGTTTACGTAAATTCTTGCACAAGAGCATTAACCCCACCAAATTCAGAGCAATCCTAACTATTTCAGATAAAACCCATTTCAACCAACAAGGACTTTTCTATGGTCATAACCTTTTTTAATAACCATTTTTGCGAGAAAACTGCCAAGTCTGTTAGACGATATTTCTCTACAACAAGTGCGAGAAATTTTGAATCGTTGTTTTCCTAATAAATGGATTAATCGAGGTGGACCAATAGCGTGGCAATCTCGGTCTCTTAACTCCAACAGATTTTTGAGTGTGGAGATACATAAAAAAAAAGTTTATTTTACTGTGTCTACCGGAATGAATGACGTTATTGCCCGGATTCACGAAGGAATAGCAGAAATAAATAAGGACAATTAACGCATTAACGAAAATTGGAAATTGTAAATTTCGAGGGTTAATTTTTTAATTTAACTTAGCTCGATTCATTCATTTCATTGTTTTAATATTACAATTTTTTTTGTACTTGGATTTGTTAAGAATAAATAGTAAATTTAAAAATATTAATTCTTAATTTCAATTTTACCTGAAAACGGCTTCGCTTAGGGGATTTTATATTCTTAATTTTGCCTTATTTTGCCTTATTTTTTATCTTATCTTATCTTATCTTATCTTATCTTATTTTGCCTTATTTTTAATAGTAGAACATAGACCCCAGAGCTGGAGAGCGAATATTGATTCACCCTGTATAAGTAAAACTGGACTCGCATGCATTATTTCGAACGCAGAACTACATCAAAAACAATCTGTGTCACCGTGGAAACCCTGAACTAAATAACTTAACAGATGCATACATTGGATTTTAACACGAAAAACAGGCGAAAAGAAGAACATAAAAACAATTTAACTAACTGATATAAAGCTCGAGAAGGTCCTTTTTTCCTATTCTAGAAGCCATCAGCGTTCGTTTAGGCCAATTCTTCCAATTGAAGGAGACCCTCGTGCAGAACTTGAAACAGTAACAGTTGCTCATTTGTTCAGACATTTCCCAAATTTTATCATCCCTTATTCCATCTCTCCCAACACCTGATTATTTTTAATTAAATCGTACGTAAGCCGACGCCCGTCGCCTAAAATCGGCGGCACTTCAAAACTTCTAAATTAAATTCGGACCTTTCATTCCAAAAGTTTAATTGGCACCGTCCAATTCCCATCCTAATACGATAGGGACGCTTTAGAGTTGTCGCCCACGGAACGTTTTCGAACGGAAGGGGACAAAAAAAAAAATGACAGGTATATAGTATCGAATTTCGAACTTCTTTCGGCATCGAACCGAAAACATGAAGAAAAGGAAACAAATCGGAACAAAAAAAATGCGCACAGAAAAAAGGAAATAAGTTGTGGCAGTCGAAGGAGAAACGTCCGAGTTGGCGGAAAGGACGGAAAAGGCGGTGAAAACTAGTCGCACTCCCTTATCGGTCTTTTTCCGGGAACACAATCGCGTCGCTAAAATCTCCAGACACGTTCAGGTGATGTATCGAAGACGATCGTCTCTTTTTTTTTACGATTACTTTGTCCCCGTTTCGTTTGGGACAAGATGTAGGCAATAAACGCGACAAATGATGAAACCAGAAGAGGAAGAAGTGTAAGCATCAATTTTGCCCTTAGGTTTCATTATTTCCGGTTGGAAATTACATTTTTATCGATGGTTCCTTTTTTTCTCTGGAAGATGTGAATGCCGGAAGATATTAATAGGATTAGCATATAGCTTTTTTTTGTTTAAATAAAAATTATAGCGAAATATGGACGATATTTGAGGTGTTTTTCTGAGAGAAACTCAAGCAACTCAAGCAACAGCCAACTTTGCTAGTTCCCGATGATTCCCTTAATGAATAGGGATTCATTGAGGACTCTTTTTGTTATATATTTAAGCAACTATTCACTTAAATAAATTTTGTTTGTTGTTGAAGGAAACTAACATTGTTGGCTGAACATTTTTGTCATTTTTGTCACGATGGGGACAACTATTAAGCGACGACAGGAAATTAAAGATCATCAGAATGTTGGAGAAAGCCTCCTGGGATATTATTCAACAAAAACTCAACAAAGAAGTCTCCAACAATTAATCCTCTTATAGATCCCCACAGTTTATCACAATTACTCGACCGATCCCATTCAGCCAATACAGAAGCTCATCTCATCGCATTATCAATTCATCATAAACTTTCCTTCGGAACTTTTATGCGGACCGTCGTTTCTGCTGCCAATGCAAAGAGTAAGACTTACCGAACTTGGATGTCTAAGCGGTGACTTTCAGGTAGAAATATCGTTTCGCCCGGCGAATCTAGCGTTTTAGTTTAGTTTAGTTTGAGAACCGGAGCAGCTGGCTTCGCGGCGTCGAAGCTGAGGTACGCTTCAGGTATTTGTTATTCCAATTCCTTCGATAATAAAACTTCGTCCGCGTACTTTTACCGTGAAATATACGAAATTTATGGACGGAGAAGTACATCACACAACGTTGGATAAATTGGGGAAATTCTTTGTTTTAGCTACGACAACCGGACTTTGCGGAAGTAAAATGCGAAGATGAAGTGCTAGGATCTTCTGTGTATTGCTGTCGATTGCCTCTGGAGGATTTGAAATATTAATAATGACTGCAATAAGGAAGAATTCTTATAGTTCTAGTGCTTGTGGATTTAAGTTATGGTAGTGATCATCAGTAGAGGAAGATGAAGCCGCAGCGACTTGCAGCAGCCGCATGGTTATTTTTTTTTTAGCCAACAGATCTCTACTCAGTCAAGTTGCATTTATTTTGGTCAATATCATAAAAGGGGAATTTAGCAGCCAGCATCGATGATCCTGAGGAACAATAAAATTGCTTCCTACGTGAAAATATCCAATTCTGAACGAATTTAACTTGTTGAACATGAATATCGCTTTGAAAGAAATTGTTTGGCTCTCGTTGCAGAGATATTCACCTCATCGTTCCTTCTTTACATATCAAGCTGTAGTTAAGAGTGGAGAAGCATTCAAATACCTGTTCAGTGAAACAATGGTTGGGGGGAGCGTTTTTGTGGGGCCTCAGATTAAACAACCCAACTTTGAGAAGCTTCTTCAATGTAATAAATCCGTTCCACCAAGTGGCAGAAAACTTCTTTGAGAATAAGAAGGCTGAAAACTATGAGGAGCTGATCGTGGTCATATTGGCTTTGTTTCATGGACTCGGCTGCAATATGTCCTTGAAGATTCGCTTATTTCGCTCCCACATAAACTTCTTCCCTAATAACTGCGGGAAAGTCAGTGACGACATTAATTTTCATCCGGTATTTGATATCATCGATCAGCTTTGTTTAAGAAACTTTCGGCTTTTGGATTCAGCTTCGATTTAACTAAACTGCTGCTTTCATGTACGATGGATGCAAGTAGTTACGTCTTTTCAACTTGAATTAATTCCTCATCTGGAGTGCCTCAAGGCTCAAATTTGAGACCGTTGTGATTCGTACTGAATTTTATTGTATGTATGTAGATGATCCGGAGAGTTACTTCTGCATAAGGAGTATGTTATGCGCTGCGGTAAATTCTTCAATAAACGGCATTCTTTGAATCCTCGCAGAGAGATCAGCTTGCCAAATTCATGTGGAAGATATTGATTCTTGTTACCTCATCTGCTGTTTAAGTTGCTACGTTTCTAGCATCGAAGAGATACAAACCATGCTTGTTATGTTGAGAAAAAAAAAAAAACCTTAAATCTAAGCAAATAGAGGAAACTCATTTTTAAGAAGTGTCTCGTGAACTTAAATAACGCCCTCTTTTTAATCAGAAACTTTAATCTGCGAGCAGTGAATTGGCTTCCGAAACAACCTTTTTTGGTAAAAAAATTGGCGCATGCCAGAAGAATAGAATGTCTACAGACATTTAGCACTAAAATCGTAGCGTCGTTTAGTATTGGCGCGCAAAATTTGCGGCACAAAACGACATAAAACAAGCAGAAAATGATAAACGTTCCATGCTGGCATGTCCCCAGCCCCGCCAACATGGAACCGTTATAACTTCGCTAATGTGCGTTTTTTTTTTTGCGGCACTGTATTAACTTCATGAGAACTTGATAAAATTTATCAATGAAAATTATGCATTAAGAAACAAAATCTAGAGCTGTGATCGCGGTATCTCCCTAGTTCCTCGCTTGATCTCGAGAATTTCAGCGAATCTTTGTCAAACGACGAGATATAGCGTATATTCTTACACTTAATTAATTCCGCCGTATATCTCGCGAAAACCTGTAGCCGCGTCCCGTAAATGCTGATTAGGTCTTCAATATTTCAGCTGCCAAACTGAGCGTGTAGGCCGATGAAAATTTAAGCGAAACCGACGTTGATTATGCATAGGGTTCTTTATATCTACACATAGATTCCCCACTTTAGGACTTTATTATCCGTTGTGTAGGTAAGCGGAGAATTTCGGTTGCGTCTTTTTTTCTTCTGCTTCTTTTTTACGCTTATCGAAAAATTGATGGC